>JAJIBD010006635.1:0-130741 GCA_021461705.1 Cryptotis parvus | reverse complement strand
ACGTTCCAACACTGCAAATATTTATGCTCATGACTCATGAGGTTTGGGATGCTTCTACTTTAATGCAAAATGGGCTTTTTTTTAAAAAAAATTTTTTAAATTTTTTATTTTTACAAATACAAAGATATACAATTAAAAAGTTCATATTTGGGTTTTGGTCATAAGCAGTGTTGCAGCACCCATCCCGCCACCAGTGCCCATCTCCCCCACCACCAACGTCCCCGTTCCCTCCCCTCCCCCAGCCCTCCTCCATGGCAGGTTCTTTATTTCTTTCCCTTTCTCTCTCTCTTCTTTTCCTTCCCCTCCAGACTCATGGATTACAGAACATACATTAAAGTGTTGTCATGTGTATCTTTTTGCCTCTATTTAATGCTCAGTTCTAGGTTAGCATTAGTACCCTTGACAATTGTTAGCACACTGTTCCATTTTCTGTCTTACCTTGCCTCTGACTCCCACACGTTTGTGATAATTTCCACCTTTGACAAGACCCTCCTGATATATGTTTCACTTGACCTTGGATACTGGTATCATAATATGTACATATATTTATGTTATGCAAATAAATGCAGTCATTCTGTATCTGTCTCTCTCCTTCTGGCTAATTTCACTCAACATAATCTTCTCCATGTCCATCCATTTATAGGCAAATTTTATAACTTCATTTTTCCTAACAGCTGCATAGTATTCCATTGTGTAGATGTACCAAAGCTTTATCCAGTCATCGATTTTTCGGGCACTCTGGTTGCTTCCCAGATTCTGGCTATTGTGAATAATGCTGCTATGAACATAAAAGTAGGGATGGTGTTTCCTGCCAGTATTTTTGGTTTCCCAGAGTAGATTCCCAGGAGTGGTATGGCTGGGTCAAATGGGAGTTCAATTTCTAGTCTTTGGAGGAATGTCAAATGGGCTTCTTTAGGGACAGAGGAATTAGATGAGAAGAACCGTCCACCAAGATGGGTTGGTTTCTCAGCATGCAATGCTGATGGAACTGTATATAGATATAGATATGGAGAAAGAGATAGCTAAATATAGAGATAGAGGGATAGAGAGATAGAGATAGATATAGAGATATATAGATACATATCATTTGTATCACTTGTATTCCTGTTGTTTATTGATCTGCCGAGGCGGGCACCAGTAACGTCTCCATTTGCTGGGAATGAGGTTCATTATTGTTACTGTTTTTGACATATCTAATACACCATGGGTAGCTTGCCAGGCTCTGCTGTGGCTCTTGGTTCATCCCTGGGGGCCCAAACTGGGACTCCCCAGCCCCCCAAAAAAAAAGGAAAAGAAATGCTAGTTATGTTTTTTCTCCCTGAGGAAATAAGTAACTCAAAAATCTGTCATTGTAAAAAGCAGGGAGAATTCTCTCTCTCTCTCTCTCTACTCTCTCTCTCTCTCTCTCTTTCTCTCTCTCTCTCTTTCTCTCTCTCGGCTACATCCATGACAAAGATGCAGCTTAATGATCATGTAATTATAGTATCTTCCTATATGTGAGGCTGTTAAGCACAGCCTCAGGCTTGGTCTTATTTCTCAGCACTGTGATCTGTGTCGGACCCCATCTTGAAGATCTCTAAATCTTCCCTGGGCCCTTATCACTGTCCTACAGTTACCCCTGCTTGCTCTCAGATTCAGTTTCTTGGGTATCAAGTTTATACCACTGCCACTGCTAACTTACTTGGGCCTCCTTTTTCCTCTATATGTTTTTGTTTCTTTGTTTGTTTGTTTTGGGACCATATCCAGTGATGCTCAGGGGTTACTCCTGACTCTACACTCAGGTGGTGGTGCTTTGGGGACTCTATGGGATTTCCCGATTGAATCTGGGTCAGGTGGTAGGGGTGCAAGGCAAACACATTATTTGCTATACTATCACTCCGGCCTTTCTCTGCATGTTTTAAACACTGATGTTTGATATGAGAGAACAAAACTTTCTACCTTCTCACTGAACTTTACATGAGGCCAGCAGCTTGGTTCCCAAAGAACAGTTGAGTTTTCTACATGCCCTCCAAGCAGCACTGACTCCTCTGATCACACCCACAGGAAGTTACTTTTATTATCACTTTGAATTTTTTTTTGTTTTAAAATGCAATTTGTGGGGCAAGAGCAATAGCACAGTGGGTAGGGCATTTGTTTTGCATGTGACCTACCTGGTTCAATCCCCAGCCAGGAGTAACTACTGAGCACAGAGCCAGGAGTAACCCCTGGGCATTACTGGGTGTGACTCAAAAGCAAAACAAAACAAATAAAATGCAATTTGTTTTATTCTTGCATTGTTAATTTCCAAATTATTAGCATTAACAGCAAGATATTTAATGCATGCTTTCATCAAATGTGGGAAAATATACAGGTAACAAATTACTGCATCCTTCAAAATTTTAAAAAGTACATTTATTGGCGAAGTGACTCATTTCTCTCAAAAACACTTGCTTGGTCCCTGTAGGTATTGGGTTGGTGAATTCAACTTTCTGTGGTTCTCAGTCACATAACCCACTGATGTCACATGACCCTGTTACAGACCATTGCATCCGTGCTCTCTTATTCCTCCAGTGTGAAGGATTCTCTGTTCTATCTCTGTTCTCTGAGGAATAGTAGAGGAGGGATATTTACTCTTTCATGTTTTAGACAAAATAAAAAACATATTCTCAAAGAGCATGTCCTGTTTCCCTTTCAAAAACATTCTTATTCTCTCATAACTTGGACAAATAACAGAAGAACAGAAATTACAGTTTAGAAAGTGAAGCTTGCCTTAATAAGACAGAGTTTTTGTTTATTTCTCGGTCATATTCAGCAGTGATCAGGGCTTGCTCCCTAGACCTGTGCTCAGCGATCACTCCTGGCAGAGCACAGGGGACCATATCCAGTGCCAGGGATCAATCCCAGGTTGGTCACATACAAGGCAAGCACCCTATACCCACTGTGCTGTCTCTCTGGCCCTAAGATATGTCTTTTGGGTGGGGGTGAGTGGTTGGGAGGGAGGCACACCCTGCAGTGCTCAAGGCTGACTCCTGGTTCTGTGCTCAGAGTGGTATTCAAGGGACCATATGGAGTGCCAAGAATTAAATTCCAGTTGGCTCTGTGCAAGGCAAATACTGTACTATTGATCTGGCCCTGCAAAGATGTCTACTGCAAAGTAGACAGAAAAAAAGTGATGATATCTAACCCACCTTTATAATAACTAGAACAAGATAATCATTAGTAAATTATTAGTAATTATTAGTATAGGGTAATAATTAGTAAGGACTCGTATGCCAGGGTATCAGGGCTTAAGTTCTAGCAAGATTTAGAGCTTGTCCAAACTAAGAAGTACAGAACCAAGATTCACATTTTCTCTCATTCTTCCCTTTCATTGGGATGAATACTCTCAGCTAAATCACAGAACTCAGTGTTGAGTGATTCAGGATAACAGTACTCAGCTTGTTTTTGGTGCAGAGATAAAGCTCTAAATATCTTCACTTTTTAAATACTTTGGACTTTGGAATCATAGATACAGTCCTGATAAAAAGATAATATCAATAAAATATAATAAATATAATAACATTATATGAATATAATATGACTGTTAAAATATTATGCACCAAATTTTTGAGAAATCATTAGGTTTTACTTGACTTTTGAATAAACTGATGTCTTATTTAAACATCAGTTTTGAAAATGTATTTATGTGTTCAAATTTGGAAAAACGTTAGTGTGTTGACCCGAAGACAGTATAATGTCACATATAACTATTTCCCTTCTGAATCTTTTGAAGAATTTTGTTCAAGTTAAATACTCAGCTTTAAGCTCTCAGGTTTTTTTCTTACTGCTTCAGTGAGGCTTATTGTACCATTGAAAAACTTTTTCCCTTACCAATTTTAAATGTATTTATCAAAAGCCTTATTTGTTATGTGTACCTGTTAGTTTTTAAAACCATTACTCTTATTTTGAGATTACTATTTAGTGAATCCTTTCCTTCTTTAAATGGAAAGAATAGATGAGGTAAGAAACAATTAGAGTCAGCTTTCTTCCCTAATTTCTATGGACAGTACTTCCAGTACCACATTGAATAGAAGTGGTGATATTGGCAACCTTGATCATAAGGGAAGGCTTTTAATTTTTCCCCATTGAGAATAATGCTTGCTGTGGGGGTTGCGGTAGAAGGCTTTGACAATGTTGAGGAAAGTTCCTTCACTTCCCATTTTGTGGAGAGTTTTTAACATGAATGGGCGCTGGATCTTGTCAAATGTTTTCTCTGCATCTATTGATATGATCATATGGTTTTTTATGTTTTCTTTTGATCCGATGTTTTTATGTTTTCTTTTTTATATGATGTATTATGTTGATAATTAAAAAAAATCGTGAGGAAATTTAAATGGTAATCAAAAAGTCTTCCCAACCATAAAAGCCCAGGTTTAGATGGATTCACTACTGAATTCTTCCAAACCTTTAAGGAGGACCTACTGCCAGTCCTTATGTATTTTTTTCAAGGAACCAACTCTTGGTTTCATTGATTTTTTTATATGATGTATTATGTTGATTAGACATGGGGCAGAGCTGCTACTGGCTCTCCCTGTGCCCAGCCACTCATGAGGCACCTGGGAGGGATGGTGGGTTCTAGCCCTGGCCCGCCACCCCATCAGAGCCTCGCAACAAGCCAGACAATCCCCCACTCCACGAGGGCCTCCATTTTCCACATTCGGACTTCCCCTCGTC
Organism: Cryptotis parvus; assembly: GCA_021461705.1. Lineage (NCBI taxonomy): Eukaryota > Metazoa > Chordata > Mammalia > Eulipotyphla > Soricidae > Cryptotis > Cryptotis parvus. The sequence goes on along the minus strand of JAJIBD010006635.1, from coordinate 126,049 downwards.
AGAACTTCACCCAGCAGACCAGCCTATCACAGCCCGCCTCGCACAGCCGAAATCGGCAGCGCGGTTCATCAATAAATGCTGGATTTAGAGATGACTACAAGAATATGCTACCCGCACGGCAGAGCCTAGCAAGCTACCCGTGTCGTGTCATATTTGTTATGCAAAAAATACCAGTAACAATTATAGACCTTATTCCCATGACCTGATGGAATGGTTTGCGGCTCTTTATGTTCCTGGAGCAAGCAGGTGCCCTTGGGCTCTATTTGCGTGAGATAGGTCATATGGAGATGTTACTGGTGCCCTCCGAGCCAATCGATGATGAATGGGAAGACAGTGACAGTGAATAATATAAAAAGATAATAAATATAATATCAAGAAAAAATATAATAAAATATCTATTCTCCTAAAAATAATATGTGGATACAATGTCACTCAATCAGAATCCAGAAGAAGTAGTTTCTTTCTAAATAGGTAAAATGGACACCGGGTTCACATTGAACTCTTAAAATCACAAAGGGAAAAAGCAGTGGATGAAAGCTGGTTTAGCATATGGCAAATTCTCAACAAAGCACTTACAATCATCTTCACTATCCTTATCAGTTGGCTATGAGGCTACTGGCACAGACATGAACAAGCAGAATCAATACATGTTCAGAATGAAAGCCAACTATTTAAGGAAAATTAATATTACAAAGGTCATACTTGAATATAATTGAAAAAATGATTCTGTGAGTATTGACAACATTCAGGAAAACTAGAGTCATAATTCACTTCCTCTTCTAAACAAAAAATGTGAAATATATTAATTTAACATAAAATTTTATAAATACTAGGAATCATTGAAAAACCTCATATAACCTTAGAATGAGATAGAGGCATCATAAAAAAAGGAACACAACAGTCCAGAAGAAAAAGAAACAAAACAGGGGCCGGAGAGATAGCCCAGTGGGTAGGGCGTTTGCCTTGCACGCGGCCGGCCCATGCTGGCCAGGGTTCGATCCCCGACATCCCATATGGTCCCCAGAGCACCGCCAGGAGTAATTCCTGAGTGCAGAGCCAGGAGAAACCCCTGAGCATTGCCAGGTGTAAACCAAAAAGCTAAATAAATAAATAAATAAATAAATAAATAAATAAATAAATAAATAAATAAATAAAATTTAAAAAAAAAAAAGAAACAAAACAGGTAAGTTTAGTCACATAAAAATAATGGTGGTCAAGGGCCAGAGCAATGCACAGGTAGAACATTTGTCTTGCATGTAGCCAACCAGGGTTTAATCCCAGGCATCCCATATGGTTCCCTGTGCCCCACCAGGAGTGGTCCCTGAGCATAGAACCAGGAGTAAGTCCTGAGCATCAGTGTATGTGGCCTCAAAACAAAAAATAATGTTGGTGAGATGACAAAAGTTCTAGAAAAGAATGGCTGCACAAAGTGTGAATGTACTTAATGTAATACCACTAAACTACATACTCTCTATACTATATAGCATATAGTATATGTATACACTAAAATGCATATTACATACAATGCATAATAAGGGAGTTAGAGATAGTCCAGGGGTTAAGGCACATACTTTGCATGCTGCTGACCATGTTCAATATACCACATGGTCCCTCAAGCATATCCTAGAGGCTCCCAACTACTCTGGGATGTAGCTCTAGACACCCCCTTAGCACCACCAGGGTGGCCCAAGTAATTCCCAGCACTACAGGGCCAGAGCAGCACCAAGTCCTTAGACCCAAGCATTGAGCCATGGGCTAGTTGGCCAAGAATTGTGGGAGGGTCACTAGCTGACCTGATAATGACTTGCTCCCCCACCCAAGGGTTAATATTGTTTCATGTGGGTATAAATGAATAAAATGGTGATTTGGTAAAAAAAAAAAACAATATGCTACACTATCAAGAGACAAACAATTGACCAGGAATCATTAAATAGATATATAACTTCATATATATATATATACACATACATGTATGGCTGGGAACTATTTGTTAAAGTTATATACATATAAAATTTATATATATATTTACATATATAAAGTTATATATAGTGAAAAATAGGCAGAACATGTAATTGGGCAAAGTACTGAAGAATAAATAAGAATGACCAAAACGATACATGAAAGCATACTGTGTCTCACTAACAGTAAGAGAAAGACCAACTTGAGCAACAACGTGGTGAGACATTTTTCCCTAACAGATAAGTAAACATTTCAAAAATTTGTAACATCCAGTGTTGGCAAGGCTACTGGAGACATGCCCCCGTTAGAGTGTAACTGCTCCCATTCTGTTGTGGAAAGTTACTAACAATATTTATACAACACTCAAAAAACACGGGCAAAAGATCTGAGGAGAAACTTCAATAAAGAAGGGATACAAATGAAAATGAAACATGTGGAAAGGTGACCACATATCTTATCATGAGGGAATTGCAAATTACAAGAGTAAAAGATACCACTACAAACCCATTGATTGCTAAACTCCACCCCCCCCCCGCCACACCAACCCTCACACCTCCCCTCCAAGGAAAGTTGACAACACCAAATGCAGATAGTGATGCTGAACATCAGGAACTTCCATTTACTGCTTCTGGGACAGCCATGTTGGAAGTCTGGCAGCTTCTTACAACGCTAAGAAAGTTGTACTATATTATCCCAGCAATTACAGCCATAGGTAAATACCTATGCGCCCAAATGATCTGAGTGTGAGTCCACACAAAGAACCTGCACATTTAGTGTTCAGGTCTGGGTTTCTAACCCATTCACTAATAAAAGGAACTAGGGATCCTTGGAGAAAACAGATGATTCTGGGTAGGTAGGTCAGGGGAAATACAAGATGAGGTTCAGCTTCATGTAGTAGCAGTATATGAGGAAGGGTGAACAAAAACAAAACAAAACAGCAGCAACAAAAACCCATCAAACCCCATGTTGATGTGATAAATAAGGAACATAAGTAGTCATGAGTGCAGACTGATAGAAACAAATGATTGAATTTTCATTTATTCTAGATACTCTACAAGTTAAGGAGAACCTATGTCCCTACTTCTTAAATGAGGGCTATCCTTAATGACTTTCTTTCAAATGAGTACAGTGTAGAGATGCAGAAAAATAGCAACTATAGGAAAGAAACCTGCAAACATGATCTCTGCAGTTGATTAAGTTAGTGTGATAGTATGTCCACTGGATAAATTGATGTGATGTTCTTTTCCTTTTTGAACATCACAAAATTGATAGACCCTATCTCACCAGGAGAGAAAAAAATACTCACAGACAGAAAGATACAAAATATCGGACCAGTACTCCATGCAACCGTTATAGTCAGCAAAAACATATAACACCACAAACTGTCTCTGCCAAGAGACACCCAAGAGAGTGGATAAGTAAATGTAATGTGGTATTCTAAGTGGAACCTGCACCAGAAAAAAAAGTATGAATAAAGCATGAAATTTAGTTAGTGATAGTGGATATGTACTGGTTGATCATTTATAAAATGATTTTTTAAAAAGCTAAGCTGTTAATCACAGGCAAAACTAGATACAGGGCACACAGGAATTTTCCATTAAATCCTCTCAACTTTTCTCTAAGTCTCAAAAACTGCTCTAACAAATAAAGTTTCTCTATCTCTGTCTCTCCCTCTCTTATCCAGCACACCATTTTTGGATAATATTATATATAGTATTATATTAAGTATATTAATCCTATTACACTACTTATTAATATTATTAATATCAATTATATTAATATATTGATTATATATTTTATCTTTAGCATATATATTAGAGAATGCTTGCATAAAACACACACATATATATAATGTACAAGGATATATAGAATTATTTGTGGAGAAAAAATGGGAAGCAACACAAATGCTAGTTTTAGTATAGCAGGTAGGGTGTTTGCCTTACACATGGCTGACCTGGGTTTGATCCCATCCCATCCCATATGGTCCTCCAAGCACTTCCAATAGTAATTCCTGAGTGCAGAGCCAGGAGTAACTCCTGAGCATCACTGAGTTGGACCCCAAAAAGTAAAACAATCAAATAAATAAATAAATAAATAAATAAATAAATAAATAAATAAATAAACAAACCAAGAGAGACTCAAAGCAGGAAATATTGAATACTAGGCAGCTATTAAAGAGAATTTAATAGAGGTCTACTTATTGGCCTAATGTTTATGACATTCGTTTTCCTTTTTGTTTTTTGGGTCACCCCCCCTTGCTCAGGGCTTACTCCTGCCTCTGTGCTCAGGGGTCACTCCCAGTGGATTCAGATACCACACAGGGTGTTGGGGATCAAACCCAGGTCAACTGCATGTGAAAGCGAGACCCATCTGCTGTACTATTGCTCTGACCCTGTGCCGCCTTGTTGAAGACAAACTACTGTGGGAGGACGCACTGTGGGCAGTGGGGGCATGCCATGGCAGGACTGAGCCAGGGATGCCGCCTCAGTGTGCCTCAAGCAGCCCGCAGGCCAGTTCCAAGCCAGCCTCAGAGCAGTTTTACTACCATGTAGAAAACTAGAGCCCTGGATGTGGCAAGGCAGCAAAGTGATTGCCCTAAATATGTTACATGGGGACCCCTTTCTCCACAGCAAAGGGCGGGACCCCTGCACAATTCAACCTTGTGTGCAGGCACCCAAAACCAAGTGTGTGTACCCCAAAACCTTGTAACAAGGACAACAACAAGAGAAGGTAATAAATTAGTTAATTTAATAAATTAAAATACAGGGACATTGAAGCTACTATTTAAATGTATAAAATTATTTAAATATATAAAATATTCTATTTTCATATACTCATTGTCATATTTTATTTTAAAACCAAACGGGCCCTATGCTATGCTGGTTCTAAACTTTAGGGTTAAATATTTAACGAAAGGGTCTGAGAGACAGTACAGTGCAAAGGCGCTTGTCTGGCACACAGCTGACCTGGGTTCAATCCCAGATCAGGGACATATGGTCCCTGAGCCCTGCCAGGAGTGACCCCTGAGCAGTGATCAGGGGTAAGCCTGGTGAGGCTATCGCAGGCAGGAAGTTCAACTTAGAACAGGGGTGAGATGGGGAAAACATAACAGAAAAGGTGACGTGAATAAATAGATCTAGAGAAGGCCAGGTTATGAGGCTGTCCAGGAGATTATTCCAGAGGCAGGAACAATATTCGGAAGACTCCAAGTGCTTGGTGGAACAGCAGGGAGGTCAGTTTCTGAGTCATCTCTGTGTCCAGCTTCTTGTCCTTTAACACATTTAGTTTTTTCTTTTTTTTAATTAAATTTATTTATTTATTCATTTTTTGCTTTTTGGGTCACACCCAGCGATCTCAGGGGGTTATTCCTGGCTCTACGCTCAGGAATTATTCCTGGCGTAGAATAGTGTATGGGGGACCATATGGGATGCCAGGGATCAAACCTGGGTTGGCTGCATGCAAGGCAAGCGCCCTACCTGCTGTGCTATCGCTCCGGCCTCCATTTAGTTTTTTTCTTGGGGCCACACTTGGTTGTGCTCAGGGATGGCTCCTGGTGGTGTTTAGGGGAACCATATGCAGTATCAGTAACTGAGCCAAAATTATCCATTTTCAACACAAGGGGCGTTAACCATTATACTAGCTTTACGGCCCCACATCCCATTATTTAGTTCAACAGTTGCTGCTACAATCAGTTTTGTGGAGGGGGAAGCTTCAACAGGATCTCTTGCTTGTTGTATATGCTCAGAAGACAGTTGCAACCAGTGCAAGTTAACAGAGTCAGGTTGCCTCTGAGCAATGAGGGCCAACATAGGTAGTAAATACACCTCCCCTCTGGCTCTGGGGCTCTTGAGCTGGGAAGGAAACTCCTACCTGCCCTTCCACTAGCCTTTCGCCTTTCTCTCTCCAGTTCCTCATCCTGCTTGCTTCCATCATTCCCGCAAATAAACAGCTAGCACACAATCCCTGGCCGCCACAGAGTTTACTAAGATGCCTGTGTCGGTCATGAAGGAGCAGCAAGGCAGCTGCTAAAGGCACAGCAGAGGCTAGTGTGGGCAGTGGAGCGAGGGGGTGGTGACAGAAAGAACTGGCTGTTTTACCTTTGAGTCATTGGAAAAGTACAGGGGACAATGACAGGTGGGTGTGAGCCATCAGATCGAGGGGAGTCAGAGGGCCTCTGGCAGGGTTCAACTGGGTCTGAACTAATCATGTCTTGCAAAAAACAGGGGAGGCTGAGCTAGGTCAACTCAGGACTTCATTTTCAGAACAGTAAAGCCACAGGGCAGGAGAGACAGTGAGGGGTCAGACCCTTGCCTTCCAGCTTGCTGACCAGGTCGGTACCCAGAAATGTGTGTGGTTCCCCAGCAGTGCCAAGGTTACTTCTGAGCACAGAGCCAGAAACAGCCCCTGAGCATCACAGGGTGTGGCCCTCAAACAAAACAAACAAGAGTAGTAAAGCTACAAAGGCCTCTTTGTACTTTTTTTCCTTCTTTTTGGGTCACACCTGGCGATTCTCAGGGGTTAATCCTGGCCCTGCACTCAGGAATTACTCCTGTCGTTGCTCAGGGGGACCATATGGGATGCCAGGGACCGAGCCCAGGTCAGCCGCATGCAAGGCAAACACCTTACCCGCTGTGCTATCGCTCCGGCCAGTACTTTTTTTTAACAGTGTAATTTTTAATTTTTTGCTTATTTTGGGGCCCCACCCCTCTGTGCTCAAGGCTTCCTCCTGGTTCTGTGCTCAGAAATCACTCCTGAAGGGGGTCTCAGTTGGCCACATACAAGGCAGTCGCCCTTCCTGTTGCCCTGTCTTTCTATCCCCATGTTCTTTCTGAGAGCCTTAACAGCCCAAAGCTAGGCAGAGGGTCATCAGAAAAGAAAAGAGCCAGAAACTCAAAGGCAGGAGCTTTTAGGGGTGATGAGTCTGACATTTTGAAATCCCTTAAGTCTCTGGTTGGTGAGAGCATCTGACCCTTTGCTCAAGTGAAAGGCTGCTGCACTTTCAAAGGCTCTGAAAATGCCCCCAGAGGCAGGTGCTCACGAGGGTTCTGCTCTGCCTCTCTCTGTCCCACACAGTGCCTACGTTTGCTGCAGTGCCAGCGTGGGGTGTGTTCCAGGAGGAAATACACTCCAAAGAATCATGAGACCAGATCCACAGGTGCCACACGAATCCAGAGAGCACTGGAGCAAGGCAGTCATGACGCATGAGGGGAGGGTGGCACTAATATGGGGGCACTGTTCATAGCCCAGACCTAATTCCTTACCAGGACAACTTGGACGTCTTTCCTCACTGCTGGCGAGGCTCTTGGAAAACTGAACTTTCAGTAGATAGGATGGAGATGCCAGGACTATCTGGCAGAGGTCTGGGAAGTCTAGGAGATGCAAACATTAATAAAATAAGTGTATTATGTGGAGTTGCTGAACCCACACGGGAAGCCCAGTGGACATTGCCTCCATCAGAGCAGCAATGAGGGCTCAGGGAAGGGGTCATGGCATCTCTGAGGAGCTTGAGGGTGGCTGTCCTCTGCAGGTTAAGGGGACAGGTTTGTCCCTGAGGAACGAAGATGCCACCACAGCTCTCTGGTTCCAGTGGTAGTGATAAGAACAGGTTTGATCAGGTACTGACTAAGGCAAGATGCACAAAAGTGCCACTATGGAAAGCATGGCCTGGTTACCCAGAAATCAGTGCTAATGTCCAGGCAGAATTTACCCATGAACTTTACCTTACTTGCAGGTCAAGTATCACTGTATCACTGTCTTCCTGTTCATCTTCGATTTGCTCGGCGGGCACTAGTAACATCTCCATATGACCTGTCTCATGCAAGTAGAGCCCAAGGGCACCTGCTTGCTCCAGGAACATAAAGAGCCTCAAACCATTCCTTCCATCAGGTCATGGGAATGAGGTCTATAATTGTTACTGGTATCTGGCATATCAAACACGACATGGGTAGCTTGCCAGGCTCTGCCGTGTGGGTAGCATACTCTTGTAGTCATCTCAAAATCCAGCATTTATTGATGAACCACACGGCTGCTGCGGCCGCGCCAGAGGGGCTGTGATAGTCTGGTCTGCTGGGTGGAGTTCTGACTAGGGGGAAGTCGGGTGTGGAAAATGGAGGCCCTCATGGAGTGGGAGGTCGTCTGGCTTGTTGTGAGGCTCTGCTGGGGTGGTGGGCCAGGGCTAGAACCTGCCATCCCTCCCTGGGCGCCTCATTAGCGGCTGGGAACAGGGAGCGCCAGTAGCAGCTTTGCCCCATGTCTGTCTCTGGATCCAGCATACCTGGGCCGGATTAAAAAGACTGCAGCAGGGTGGATCTTGATGAGCCAGGCTGTGATAGGCTGGTCTTCTGGGTGGAGTTCTGATGAGGAGGAAGTCCGGATGTGAAAACTGGAGGTCCTCATGGAGTGGGGGGGTCGTCTGGCTTGTTGTGAGGCTCTGCTGGGGTGGCGGGCCAGGGGCTAGAACCTGCCACCCCTCCCGGGCACCTCATGAGCAGCTGGGCACAGTGAGAGCCAGTAGCAGCCCTGCCCCAGGTCAAGTAGGACTTCAGAAATGACTGCAAGGTGGCCAGCAGAAGTTGGCATTAGCTGTCGGAATAGAAAACTGCAGTTCCTGAGTAGTTTCCTGACTTAAGTCAGCTTGTAGATCAAAGCACTACTGACTGAGTCACCTTGAATCAGCATGCTCGCCTCCTACAAGCATTCCAAGATCCTTTCCCAAAGAGATTTGTGACCATTTAGCAGAGTGACTTGGAGAAGGGAACTACTTGGGTTTTTCCAGGGTGGTGGCTATATAGTCTGAACCAGCACTGATATCTGAGGCCCTCCGATGCAGTCATGACCCGAGGTGAGAGCAAGGCCTCACAGTGCGTCCTCAGATCTATTCTTGAGACAGTTGCTGTACTCCAAAAAAAGGAAACTTAAGATTTCCTTAAGTTTACACTTAGCAGCTGACAAAGCTTTATATAGGTTCTATAAATTTGTGGAGTATGCACAAATATGGCAGAAAGAGCAAACAAAATTCTAAAATTGTGTACACACACATACATCCCAACATAACTGGACAAAAATAATAAATCAGAGTAAAAAATCACATCACATGAATAATTGCTGAGATCAGCAACACAGTTAAAGCCTTATAACAAATGCAGCAGTTATGATCTCTATAAGGTCTTTACTCAGTTTCACTTCATCACTTTACTCAGTTTACCTGGAAAAATACTGTGCTCAACCAAATTGTAGCTCCATTAACTATGGCTGGTTCACGTTTGATGTCTTTCCCCAACAGATACTTTCTCCAGGGTCAGATACTTGAAAGGCAAGTGCCTAAATCATTGTACTATTTCTCTGGTCCCCAGGAGTAATTAGTTTTTGGGGGATTGAAGAGTGAAGGGCAAGGTAGGTGCTTTGGTTAGCTTTTTTTCCCTTTATATTGTTCTGTAATTATAGGGGTTTCATTTCTTCTTATACAAGCATATGACTATTCGGTAAAAGATTTTAAAATGATTTTTCTATGTTGTAAAAGATAAATATTTTAAAGTCCGTTTCAGAGAGCTAATTAAAACTTCAGCTTTTGGTTTCTTTCACTGAGAATGAAGTTCTAAGGTTCATCCATACTGCAGTTTGTGCCAGTGTTGGGTGACACGCCCTACTGAGCCTTAGCCTGCAGCTACACAGCTTATGTGGAGAGCTGGTCCCTGCCTTTGGGGAGTCTCCGGAGCAGACACAATGGGAGCTCAGGCAGGGTTGGACTGATTTCATAATTTTATATGGCATAAGTATTTTTATTATGAATTTTGCTTGCCCCAGATCAATATTCTGTTCCCACGGGTCCTCACGTGGGACATACATGTAGATATCCCAAGAGTACTTGGCCACATTGGATACACCATAATGTAATCAATTCTCCTAGTTCAGAGACATGCCAGTGCGCCTCTGGGCAAACTAGTGTCTCTGACTCTAAAAGGTAATGTCAAAGTGAATTATTCTGATGGATTTTGCTTAGTTGGATCCAGAGTCTGGGATCTGCTAGCTATATATTCATGGTAAAAAGTATCAATGCCATTTCCTACAAATTACATTCTGAACTGCTTTCTGGTTCAGAGATGCAGACCCTCCCTCTCTCTGCTAGGGAGATTTTGCCTCTGGAAATCAGCTCTGGCTTTTGTGAAGCTTGAGTCTAAGACCCACCTAAAAATCTGCATTTCAAAAGGGTCATTTACCTGGCTTAAAAAATAAATAAAACTTCAGCTTTGAGGAGAAGAGGAAAAACTATTTTTTCATTTTTATTTTAGAGGTTTGGAGGCCACACCCAATAGTGCTCAGGGCTTACTACTGGTTCTGTGCTCAGGGATCATTTCTGCTATGGAACCATAAGCTATACCAGCGACTGAACTGGGGCTAGATGCAGAACAAAACACCTAAACCCAGGTACTATTTATTTTTCCAGCTTGCTATTTTCATGGTCAAAGGAAGCTATTTAGATTATTCCCAAGTCCAGCCTTGAGGAAAACATTCTAGTGGTGGTGTTAAGGAATCATTCTTGAACACTCTTCGGGAACAGAAAGTTGCGTTGCCTTGCCTTGCTCCCACATTTTCTCAAAACACCAAGAACCTTGTGGAAGTTTCCCTGGGTAATGTTTTTATTTGGGAAAGGACTAGAGAAGGAAAGGGTGTTGTTGTGTGCAGGGTGGGATACTAACAATGTTGGCATCCCTGGGCCGCTAACTAGAGAAGGAACTGCTGAGTCTTCGGTTTGATGCAATGAACTTGGGAGGAGCAGAAGGTGCTGGCGGACCCTCCTGCCAGAGACTGACTTGGACTCTCAGAACAACCCAAAGCCCAGCACTAGCTATGGTCAGGCTCTTGGATGCGTGATACTGACTAATAAAGGATTAGGAAAGCACTAGGAAAGAAGGAAGAGTGAAAAATGTAATCAAAGTCAAAGTGAAAATGGACACAGCCTACACTGAGTATAGTGGCACGCTAATAGTTATCAAGTCAGTTTTTATTTTCATGTATAGTTGATAGCATCAGTTGGTTGAGAAATTCTTACCTTTCAGAGTCTAACAAAAGTACTGACGAGGTTCAAAGATTTTCTAACCAGGCAATTCTGGTCAACTGTATTTTTACTAGGGTGCTTTTGAAAGTTAATAAGTAAAAAAGGAGGTTAATAAGAAACAAGAAAATATGCCCTGTGAAAGCAAATTTGTACCCTAAAACATCAATCTTGCCAAATACATGGATGAATTAAACATTTAAAAAAATTAAAGTGAAAGATACAACCTGGCCCATTAATTTTTTTTTCCATTCCAGGGGCTGGATAGATAGTAGTACAGTGGGTTGGTTGCTTTCCTTGCTCATGGCCCACCCAAGTTTGATCCCTGGCACCGCATATGATTCCCTAAGCCCTCCATGAATGATCCCCAAGCACAGAGCCAGGACTAATCCCTGAGTACAGCTGGATGTGGTTAAAAAAATAACAACAAACTTTTCTATTTCATATCAAAAGTACTACTTTTTATATGATTTGATAATTCATAATAATCATGTAGCTATTACCATACACTTTGTTGGAAATAAAGTAATTCCAGTGGCAAAAAAGTAATAACAATACATCCTTTAAATCACTATGCATTATGAACTCATTTATTCTGTCTCTTCCTGCTCTGGGGTAATTTTATTTTCTAGAGTCTAAGGTGCATAGTGTTCTGGGTACTGATGCCAATGGTTTGCTTAATCTCCTCACAGACTGGGGTCTTTAAGAAGACAGCATGCAGCAAGCTGATTTCTGCATCTTTTGTTCTTAAAGTATTTGCCTAGCAGCTTTATTACTTAGGAGCCCACTACACAGCAGGAATATAATCTTCCTAGATAAATACATAGTGAGCTATACCAAAAACATCTTCTGATAAACAAAACAGTATGTTACTATTTGCAGTCAGTATGTTATCTTGTAAAAATAAAATTAAACAGGTCTCCACTTGTTGAATAAACGAAGAGATGATGATAAGGAGGATTTGTTTGGTTTCTATCCTTGTGAGCAGGGAAAGCTCGGCTTTGTCTCCCCTGCCATTGACAACCAGTTTCCATAAACTCCCAACATCTATGTAGCAGCAATGAACACCGAAGAGCCTGACCAGTCAGAGTCTGGAGATTGCATGCTTATAATGAAAGTTATACAATCCAAAGACTCAAGACAAAGTATGTAGCCAGACATAGTCTGCAGACATGTTTGATTAAGCTAGAATGGTGAGTAAATTTTTTTCCAAATGTTATTTTTAATGTCTATGCCAGATAAACAATTTGTGCACAGGACAAAATGGTCACAGTTTTCATAAAAATCCAAAGCAGAGAAATCTAAGTTAAATGAACAGAGGTACATCAACTATTTCTAAAATCAACACCAAGCATCTGCATACAAAAATATCACCATAATTAAAATTCCCTTCCTTAAAAATGTTTTGAATTTTAGGGCCGGAGCGATAGCCCAGTGGGTAGGGTGTTTGCCTTGCACACGGCTGGCCCATGCCGGCCGGGTTCGATCCCCGGCATCTCATATAGTTCCCTGAGCACCGCCAGGAGTAATTCCTGAGTGCAGAGCCAGGAGTAACCCCTGAGCATCGCCGGGTGTGACCCAAAAAAGCAAAAAAAAAAAAGTTTTAAATTTTATACTGGACAAAATGGATACAAATATATTTGTGCAAATTAACTTAAACAATAGTATGGCTTAATGGTCATCAATTAATTCTGAAGCATCATCCTATATGAGCCCACAGTCATTATTCTGCCTTGGCAGAATAATCATTCTCAGTGATCAATTTTTTTAAATTATTCGTCAACATTTTAAAGGCTGGTTTTATTGTCATTGAGAGGAGTCAGGGCTCCTTGGAAAAAGAACTGTTGGCATCTGCTATAGGATAAGACAAGGACGTCTTGTTATATCACACAACAAAGCACTCAAAAAATGACAGATTGATTTCCTGAGCTTGGTTCAAGGAGCCCCAAGTGGCCAAACACATGTAAGCTGAGAGCCAAAAAGAAGGATGACCCCCGGCACGCTGGGCCCTGAGCAGCACAGCCACACCGTGCACCCAACCATCAGGTCCTGCGCAGCCTGCCAAGTGTTACCCCAAGGGTTCCGAAGGATCTGAAGCACAACCGGGAGCATACCCCATTTTTAAAAAATGACTGTGATGGTTCATAACATGTTGAATAAAATAATTTACAAATTCAGGTTAGGGAGATAATACTGTGGTAGGGTACTTGCCTTTGTGATCTGCTTAAGCAACAACAGAACAAGAAAACATATCACTGTATCACTGTATCACTGTCTTCCCGTTCATCATCAATTTGTTCGAGTGGGCACCAGTAACATCTCCATATGTCCTGTATCATGCTAGTAGAGCCCAAGGGCATCTGCTTGCTCCAGGAACATAAAGAGCCTCAACCATTTTCATCAGGTCATGTGAATGAGGTATATAATTGTTACTGGTACAAATTGTTTTGGTTATGTTTTCTTTGGCATTTGATATGCCAAAGAAAACATAACAAAACAATTTGTAGAAATAGGTTTCTACTCAATTTCAAAAAGCCAATGAACAATGTTTAAAGAGATGGAACTTAGAAATGGTATCAAGTAGGAACAGTATGACCTTTCAGAGATGTCATAGGATTTCCTCTTTGAGAATTTTATTGAGTTAGGAAGTAATTTTCAACAAATATCAGAAAAATATTTCTTCTACTAAGATTGGCGGAGTAGAGGCCTTTATAGAGTATGAAAGCCAGTCCAGAGATATTGTACAGGGATGATGGTGATTTCCTTGCATGTAGCAACCCCAGTTCCAATCCCAAGAATCATATATGGCGCCCTAAGAACTGCCAGGGATCACTCATAAACACAGAGCCAGGATCAAGCCCCTGGGGCACTGCCAGGTGTGGCCCCAATTACATGCCCTCCTACCAAGCAAATGAAACTTAAATGTCTGAAAACTCTAGATTTGCAAGTTCATCAGCGTTTATTTCCTTGGCATGCTGGTTGCAGTTGGGGGACTGGGAATCTGGAACTAAGCAGGTAACATTCTGGGTAAGAGAGAGCCCCATAGGCCAGAGAGAGGCCTACAGCAGGCAAGGAACTTGCCTTGCCTGCAACCAACCCGAATTCAACCCCTGTTACCATGTGGTTTGGGGCGGATCACCAGGAGTAACCTGAGTAGAGTGTGAGAAGTGAGCCCTGAGCACTTCCAGGTGAACCCACAGCCACACCTCCCCGGCCCTTCATTCTTCCCAGCTGTAATATTTCTAGCCTTCAATTTGCCATTGGTCATTGGACAGCTGTAGGCCTCTGTAGGAGGCTGTGTTAGTGCTCTGTCTCCATCATTCCCTGGTTTCTAGGTTCTAATGACATGAGCTGGTCTTTCCTTCTCTGCATTTCTCTCCACTGTGCTATTGCTCTTTTTGACCACACATTCCCCTGACTTTCCCTGAGGCTGCTTGATAGATTGTCAGGTGTTTGGCCCAAGATCATATTGATCCCCTCCAAAGAAAGTGAAGCAAAGCTAAGGCCATAATCAGAGATAAGGAGGGTAGTTATGGGAGACATTAGCACTTCCTATGGCTTTGCACTGGAGCAGAAACTAGAATTCCTAACTCTGCTTCTGCCTCCAAGCAGCCACACTGCTCTGCAGCCTTTCTGGAAGGTGATGGGAAGTGGTAAGGAATAGGAAAAAGGGGATGCTCAGAGCTTTCTCTAGGTTATTTCACTAAAGGAAAATGAGAGCACGTTTCTGGTCCATGGTACATAGTACATCATCCCCCAACATCCAGGGATTTTTTTTCTTTTTTGCTGTATTTTCCTCTACATAAGTCTTAATATGTTTCCTAAATACCTCCCAATGAAATTTTAATGACATATGTCTGCTATGTACTGTATTTCTAACTATAACTCATATAACACAAAGTTAAACATAAAGATAATACAGGAATTAGAGTGCTTGTCTTGCATGTTAACAACTGCCGTTTGATCCCTGGCCCCCAAGCCCTGCCTTGAGTGATTCCAGAGCACACAACTAGGAGTAGCTCCTGAGAACTTTTGGGTATGGAATTTTCTGCACTCTTCCCAATAAGTAATTTTCAGACCCCTTGAGGGTAGTTATTACGCTCATCAGGAATTCATATTCTAGACTGTAATGTTTGTAGTAACATTTTAGTGACCATTTCCCCATGCTTGCTTTCATCATAGGGGGGAAAACCATATCTTTTTGCCCTCAAAATAACCTACAGGATTATTAAGTGAGAGCTGAGAAGAACTGCCACTCCCAAGAGAATCTGCATCCAAGTTCCCACGAGAGTCATGAGTGTCACAGCCAGGGGGCAGGGTGAGTCCTGAGGGCCAGCCCCTGGGAAATCTCACTGTGGTGTCTAGTGTAATGAACGGCTCCAAAGTGGCAGTGGCTGAACATAGACCTGGGATGGAGAGAGCATTGGGTCTGCATGACAGCCTATAATCCAGAAGGCCACGGGACTCATTCATTAATCATGTGTAAAATAGGATAATAATTTTAATTGGTTCAGACTGCCACCAACCTAATCTATACACACTTGGGAACCCTATGAGACACTTTACCCAAGCCTGCCAAGTCACCAAATGACAATACAACATTCCTTCTCTTGCCTGTCTCATTTTACATTTCTGGAGAGATAGTTGTCACAGGCAAGATCTAAGCAGGATGAAAACCTTATGGTGGTTTCACCTGTTCTCGGACCTGCTGTACCATCTGCCCCACTCTGAAGCTCTGTCCCAGGGCCTGTGGAGCCACTGTCCGGTTCTTCACCTCCAGCTGCTCTGGGAGCAGCTGCACTTTCTAACATCGTTGGCTGGAATTCTTTGCTTTCCTTCCAGTAGTTTTAGTATTTTTATCCTTCAGTCTCCTTAGATTCATTTCTCAACATATCTAATCCAGAATTCTTCATTTCCTTTGCTCAGTGTTGGACCCAGGTCTCTCTCAGAGACAGTGTTTTCTCTATACTTCCAGGCATCACTTGTATCACTTGTCTTCCTGTTGTTCATCGATTTGCTAGAGCAGGCACCAGTAACATCTCCACACGTCCTGTCATGTGCTAGTGTAACCCAAGGGCATCTGCTCGCTCCAGGAACACTAAGAGACTCAAACCATTCGTTCAGCTCATGGGAATGAGGTCTATAATTGTTACTGGTTTTTGGCATATCAAATACGACACGGGTAGCTTGCCAGGCTCTGCCAGCTTCCAGGTACTTGGTCAAAAACTTTTGAGTTTCTCTGAATTCCTTCCCTACCATCTAGTTCCTTTTGCTTTTTCTCCAGAATCAATCTAGAATCTGATCATCTGTGCGACCACCACTGACCAAATCTGACCAGTTTACACTCTGACACTCTTCTAACTGGTGTTTCTGCTCACAGAACTTAAGAAACCAGGCCAGAGAGATAGTACAGCAGGTAGGTCACTTGCCTTGCACACAGCTAACCTGGTTCCTATTGCAGCATCCCATGTGGTCCTTCAAGCACCCCAGGATTATCCCTGAGCACCACCAGGTGTGTGTGTTCTCCCCCAACACCACCGCCCATAAGCAACCGACAGCCCCAAGAATGTAAGTCATGTCAGAGCACCAAAATCCTGCTCAGCATTCCCAAGGGCTCTTATCTCATTCCAAGTCAATTCCATCATGTTTACTGTGGCCAAAGAGGCCCTTCTTACTTCCATAACTTCATTTCACTTTCTCTTCTTCACACACAATGATCTCCTTATTCCTTTAGAGCACCCCCAGAACATTCCAGAACATGCCTGCTTTGAGGACTTTGTCTTTATGATCTCTGTCTGGCACGCCTTTCCCTGAAGAGCAAGAGCTTCATGAATCACCCCTCACATTTCCTTCTGTTGTTTTGTTTTCACAGTAGAATGTGTGTTGAGAAATAATTGCTTTGTGCTCAGGCAATACAGTATAATTTCATTACTGTTATAAAATTGTACTTAATTTGGTGCCTAAATAGAATATGAGCTGACAGATTTTAATTGGAGCATGGTTTGTTTCTGTTTTTCTTTTTCAGCCTAACTGCATAACCTGGAAGAAATATAATTCAAAATGAAGATATTGAGAGGTCAATTACAGTTGGTCATCAGTGAATTATATTTAGTTTGGAAACAGTTTATTAGTACAGATGCTAAATGTGTATTATGAAAGTTTCATACTTCTACCCCCCCACTAAATGACACTAAAAATGCTGTTTGAAAAGCAATTCCATTTTCAGACCCCAGCAGTGCGTCCCTTCCTGACCTCTCCATCTAGGTCTTCCCTACCTTTCTTACTTGGCTTATCCAGAACCATAGGAGAAGCTGGGGGAGTCCCTTTCTGTTCCACCAGCTTTAAGACTTATATCTCCAGCCTCAGTTCTCCCAGTTCCTCACTTCTGATCTTAGCAGGGATTCAGAAAAAGTCTCAACTCTGGGGGAAAGTATGTAAGGAGTACCCAAGAGCTAAAACCCACCAAGCCCCCCAGAGCTGCACTGGTCCCTCAGCCCACACAGTCAGCCATGTTTCATTATGCTCCTGCCCACAGAGCAGGGAGCGTGGCCTTCAACTACAACCAGTGCCCTTGACTGGAGCCTGCTGGGTTGCTCTTCTCAGGGAACACATCATGTGGCCTGAGGTCAGGCTCCAAACCCCAAAGGCCACCTTGTGCTAAGGGCAGCTGGATGCCCACCATCACTCAGTGCAGGAAGTTCTGAGCCGGGCTCTCATTGTGGAGCCCAGCTGCCTTTTGCTTTTCATTGACCTGCTAGCACCCAACAAGCCCCCTGGCCAAGACTAGAGGTCACCGTATCCCTCGGTACATTTCCACTTATATCCCTGTTCTTAAGACAGATGCTCTCCCTGAATACCCTTGCTCTCATTCCAGGCCTTCTCCAGGAGTTCAAAGTCTAGCTCAGATGTGCACCAAATGCTTCATGAAAATGATGATTCAGCAAGCATTTCAAGGGTCTTGAGGGGGCGAAGTGATAGTCCAGCGGGTAGGGTGTTGCCTTGCAAGTGGCCGACCCAGGTTCGATCCCTGGCATCCTGTATGGTCCCCAAGCACCACTAGAAGCAAGTCCTGAGTGCAGAGCCAGGAGTTACCCCTGAGCATTGCCAGGAGGACCCCAAAAAATCAAGGGTCTTGCCAAAACAGGGTGTCATTCACTAACAAAACATGGTTGTTAGTGAATGACGCAGGCACTGACCAACTGGAGCCCAGTGAACCAGGTGTGAGCACGAAGGAGAAATCCACTTTTACTTTCCTCCCAAGAGGTAAGCACCTGAAGACAGGCTGTACAACTTCAAAACCACGGAATTCAGCATAAGTGACAGTTCTGTAAGTATTTGGTGAATAAGTAGAGAAAATGGGACATCATTTAATTTACCCTCAATCTATGTATTCAACAAATCCTTGTGAAACAACCACTACGTGGCACGACCATCACAGAATTCTGAAAAGTTACACCTTGAAGGGCCACACTAGTGCTGCTCAAGTTCTGCCGCCGTAGAAAGATCAAGCCCCTCTACACCTGTGCACAGGAGTTTAGTGAGTGGTGCTGCTCAGAAACCAGTGCCTGTGCGCAAATTCGATCCATTGAGTACACCAGTACTTTTATCCAAGAGATAACCCCTGAATTCCTGATTTAGGGGTAACAGCTACCTGTTCTAAGAGCTTAGCTACACCTGTAGGCCAGAGAGGTGCTCAGAGGTAATCTCACACTCTCACACTGAGAAAAAGAATTGCGCCACAAGAAACAACCTCTCTCTCTTTTTCTCTTATGTCTCTCTCTCTTTCTCTTCTCTCTCTCTCTTGTAGAGGAACCATTTGATATAAAAGGATAATCTTTTTTCTGGTGGGTGGAGTATTTGGATCGTACATGGCAGTGCTCATATTTTGAGCACTCCTGGTGGTGCTGGGGCATCTATGTGCAAGGCATGTGCTTTAACTCCTGTGCTATGCCTCTGGCCCCAAGGATCATCTTCTTTAGGGAAAACCTGAGAAGGTTAAAAGCACCCATCAGCCCAAGAAAAATGGGATGAGCTTGTCCCAGGTATTAAGGGGCGGGAGTAATCCAGACAGTAGGGTGGGCAAGTGCCAGGGGAGCACTTCAAGGGCAGGGAGAGGGGTTGGAGGGCTTTGGAATTGTCCTCTCAGAACAGAGAACACAATGCAAGGAAAGAACATCCTAAATCAGGGACTGGAACAATAGTACAGTGGGTAGGGCACTTGCCTTGCATGTGGCCAGCCCAGATTCTATCCCCAGTGTCCTATATGCTTCCCTGAGTTTTGCCAAGAGAGATTCCTGATCTCAAAGCCAGAAATCATACTTGAAGACCACTGGAGGTGGGTCCCAAACAAAACAAAATCCTATGTGAGAAGGGTTTTCTGTTATGTACCCATTTTACTCTATCCCGCTCAGAAGGACTCTATCCAGTGATAACCCCACATATTCCATTCATAGAGAAAAGAGAGAGGCCTGGAGAGAGAGAGGATCAGGGAAAATCCCTGAATGATCCAATCATCTCTCACAAGGATGCACGGACCCTGTCGCATAGGAATTATGACTATACCACGTTCACATCACACTCCCTGTCTGGAAATATATTTAACCCTCATTTACATTACATGTGACCTCTTAGGTCGTGATTTGCATTTTCATCTTCACAGAAATTCAGAAAAGAAGCCTCTTCCCGGGCTGGAGGGCCAATTTGATGAGTTAAGCACATGCTTTTCATGTAGGGACCTGGGAACCCTAGGCACTGTTCGGTGTGATACCCCCAGGCACAGAACTGGATTAAGACCCTTGTGTGTGTGTGTGTGTGTGTGTGTGTGTGTGTGAGAGAGAGAGAGAGAGAGAGAGAGAGATATTTTCAAATGGTAATAAACAACCCCCTGCCCATATCGTGATCTCTTAGGGTTAACTAATAAACAGTTCTGTTGTTGTTTTGGGGCCACACTTAGGTGTGCCACAGGTTGCTCAGGGATCACTCCTGGTGGTGTTTGGAGGCCAATATGGGGTCCTGGGGATAGAATCGGGCTGGTCATGTGCAAGCCTTACCCACTGTACTCATAGTCTGGCCGCTAATAAACAGCATTTAAGTGATCATTTATCATCTTGAAAAAGAATCCTTCTAGATACAGGATTTTATCATGATCCATAGCAGATCTGAAGATTAGGTGTAGTGAAACCCAGTCACCTTCCCAGCAACTGAAATGAGATGAACAATTCTCTGAAAGAACTGAGAACATGGACAGAAGACAGCCTGGAAACGCAAAGATCCTGAAGGCCAGCAAATTGGAGTTGTATTAAGTTACTCAATCATCATGGTTGATGGCTCTCAGGAGCTAAAGCAAGCTATTGGGAGGTGGAAAGTGCTACGGACAAAAGACTTTCCCTGCAATTAGTCTGCTTGTTTTCTAATTCATTAAATAACGGTGCACAGACCTGCCAGTTTGTGTCTCTGAGGCCCAAAGGCAGTGAGGGAAACATGTAACCACATCGCAGGGTATTCATTTAACACAAGAGCGCTCCTTAAAGGGGAAATTCACTTTAAAGAAGCAATTACCTTGAGCATGCGAATTTCTCGCAGGGCAATTTTCTTTATGACAGGGTCCTCTTCTGATTCCAGAAACCGCTTAATGGCCACAATCTGGCCTGTGTCCCTGTTTCTGCATTTGAAAACAACTCCGTAGGAGCCTTCGCCAATTTTCCCAATTTTTTCATACTTCTCCATCCCAAAGGAATAAATCTTCTCAGCAGGGATCTTCACAACATTTGAAAAACTGACTTTAAAACACCGGGACGTGACTGGGCTGCAGGAGAGGTGCCTTCCACGCAAGGTCTTCACCAACGTCCTAAAACAGAAGGCGCTGGTTGGAGAGGGGGACTAGACCCGAGTTCAGAGCCTCGCCCCTCTGCACAGGCTGTTAGGCGGCCCAGGATGACCTCCGAGGAGTTAGCAGCCTCTGGCTACCCCATTTCAATAGTGTGCAGGTTAACGTGTAACCCAGCATCCTAAAATGAGCAGGGTGGTAAGACAATCCATCTTTTTAGTGTAGGGTTCATCCTGTCTAAGACACCTGAGCCGGCCGGAGGATGCAAGAGGCTCAGGGCTTCCCCGGTTCTAATTTCGGGTCTCATTTCCGTGGGCAAGAAGGCACGGCTCTGCTGCCCTAGAAGGGCGGCACGGAGCGGACCGGGGTCAGTGCAAGGCCTGGAGGCACCCGGGTCCCTACTGGCTGGGGGGCGCCGCTTGGTGGTGAGCGTGGGTGGAGGGACAGGTCTTGGTGGGCAACAGCAGCACCCCGCAGCCTCCGGTGCCCACAGCGCCCCGGCCCCCGAGCAGCTGCGTGGCCGCGTGCAGACGCCACCGGCTTCCCCCCCCCCCCGGGGGCTAGTCCCCGCGCCACATGCAGGCCTGGCTTACGCCCGGGCCCCCCCGTCCGCGCTCTTTCCCCGCCCGGGGACTCACGGAGCTGCGGGCCCAGGCCTCTCCCGGCTCCGGACTCGTTGCCTCTCGCCCTCCACCCGCTCGCGATCCCTATGGGAACCGGCTACAGCTCCTGCTAGCCTGGGCGGGGCCGCCGCTGCCCAGCTGCCCTCCCCGACCCAGGCTGCAGGAAAGGGCCGGGTGCACTGTTCTGAGGCCTCGAGGTTGCAGTTAGACCGCGGGCCGGGGCCTGCGCGTCTCCCCTGGCGGAGGAAGGGGACCTGCAGGGCTGCAAACTCGCGGGGATGGTGCAACACGCAAGCTCCAACACACGGGAGTGAGGAACGCCCCCACCCGCCAGCTGGCATTCCGCACTTGGAGGAATAACAAACAGCTGCTCCATCCCGCACCATGTGCCAACCATTAACGATTATATCCCTGTACTTCTTGCTATACTGTGGGCACCTGCGGGCAGCATCTGTGACCTAATCATTGCTGCAGTATGCGATGATAGAGATGGATGGATGGGCTGATGGATGGATGGACAAATAGATGGGTGGACAGATGGACTGTGGGACTGATGGGTGGTGGATCGATGGAGAGACAGACGGATGCATGGATGGAATGGGGCAGACTAACAAATGAAGGAGAAAGAAAAAGGAAATGGAAGGGAGGACTGTTAAAATGCAGCACAACCCTCCTTTCCTCCAGTAGGTAGGACACTCAGCCTGGGGGGTCCATGATAGCCCGGACCTTCTAACATGGGGGATGCAGGCTCAGCCACTTTAGGTTTGTTCCCACTCTTTCAGTTGTCTCCTAGTCACTCAAGGTTCCCGCACAATGGCGGGAAGGTGTGTCCATGGGGTACTTCAGTACTAAGGTACTTACTAAGTACAAGGTACTTGGTCATTGAGCAGACCACCTCAGTACTCTGTCATCTGTCCCATCCCGTATGCCCCTATGCTTACAATGCCTGAGGAAATAGGACACACTGCTTTGGAAAACACAGGACAATCCCCTGCCAAGCAGGAGACTTGTACTACATGTACTCCCAGAAAAGATTCAGGCACTACAAGCACTACATGTACTCCCAGAAAAGGTTCAGGATGGAGCAGAAGGGATCAACAGTGAGAGGGAATGATGGTGGTGATAAGAGAAAGGTAAATGCAGGGCCAAGAGAATTGGCACAGCGTGTTGGCACCTTTGCTGGGAGTTTGCAAACTCACAGCCAACCCACATTCAGTCTCGAGCACCACATCTGTATGGATAGAGCCTAGAGAAAGCTCTGAACACAGCTGAGTGTGGCTAAACAACAACAGAATGTACCAGAGTGGGGTTAGAGATGGACCAAGCACTTCCCAGAAATTATTTGCAAATGATAATCAAGGTGTTGTCTATCCAGCTTTCCCTTGTAAAGTATCACCACATAAATGGAATAACACCTTATGTAGGCTTTTGAGGCTAAGCTTCTTTCTCGTAATGAATGCATTTGTGATTCATCCATACTATTACCTTTATCAGTGGTTCATTTTTTCTTTTTATTTTATTACTCAGTAGTACTCCATTTATGGATATACCATAGCTTATTTATTCATCCCTTGCTGAATAGCATTTGAACATTTTCAATTTTGTTGTTGTTGTTAATTATAAATCAAGCACTACAAACTTGTGTGAAATCTTTTAACCTACGAAGTCACGGTTTTTGTGTGACCTTTATTTTAATTGCCCTTGGGAGAATACTTAGGAAAAGTACTGCTGGATCATGTGATAAGAGAATGTTCTTGAAAAGTCATGGTCAAATGTTTTTCAAAATGATTGTATCATTTTACCTTTCTGGCAGCAATATTCCAATTACTCTCCATCCTTGGCACACTTCATAAGTTAGTTCTTTTTACTTCTAGCCATTTTGACATGTAGATAATGGTTGTTAGTGGGTTTTTTTCCCCTTAAAAATTGTTTTAGAGGGTAGCACACCCAGAGGTACTTAGGGCTTACTCCTGGCTCTGTGCTCAGTGAATACTCCTAGTGGTGGTAGGAGGAACCATAAAGGATGCAGGGCTTGAACCGGATTGACCACATGAAAGCAAGCAGTATACCCACTCTACTATATTTTCAGCACTTATTTCTTCACTATCACTATCTTCCTGTTAATCATCTATTTGATAGAGCGGGCACCAGTAATATCTCCATATGTCCTGTCTCATGCTAGTAGAACCCAAAGGCATCCGCTTGCTCCAGGAACATAAAGAGCCTCAAACCATTATATTAGGTCACGGGAATGACCTAATATAAATGTTACTGGTAACATAAACTGGTAACATAAACTGGTTACTGGTAACATAAACAGCACTTATTTCTTGCAGTTTTAATTTTACTTCCCTAATTACTAACACTGAGAAAGCTTTCATGTTCTCTTTTGCTATCTGGATTTTTCTCACTTAAGAGTTCTAGGGGTCTGGAGCGATAGCACAGTGGGTAGGATGTTTGCCTTGCATTCCACTGATCCAAGTTCAATCCCCAGCATCCCATATGGTCCCCTGAGCACAGTCAGGAGTAATTCCTGAGCTAAGAGTCAGGAGTAATCCCTGAGCATTGCCAGGTGTGTTCCAAAAAAGAAAAACAAAAGAGTTCTAGGAGGTTTCTGTAAAGTCTTCAGTGTTTTCACTGAGGATTGTCATGTCAACTTCGGTTAGAATTCCCCTACACAGTTAATTTGAAAATGTTGAACCAGATTTGCATTCTTAAGTAGATCCAACAATTGTATGATGTTCTATTATTTTTATTTACTTGATGTACTTGGTTAGTAATAGTTCATTAAAGAATTTTTCTTGTTTCCAAGAGAAATTGATGTTTATTTTCTTGTGAAACTTTTGAAAATTTGCCCAATGTTGTATCAAGGTAATGTTGATTTCATTTATTTATTTATTTATTTATTGCTTTTTGGGCCACACCGGCGGTGCTCAGGGGTTACTCCTGGATCTGCACTCAGGAATTACTACTGGCAGTGCTCGGGGGGACCATATGGGATGCCGGGGATCGAACCCGGGCCGGCAGAGCCGGCCGCATGCAAGGCAAGCGCCCTGCCGCTGGGCTATCGCTCCGGCCCCAGTAATGTTGATTTCATAAATGGAGTTGAAAAGTGTTTTCTTATGTTTTATGAATACATTTACATTAAATTATTATAATTTATTCCTTAAATGTTTGCCAGAATTTTCTAGCAAAGCCACCTGGTTTACAGAGGTTCCTTCGTTAAAATGTTTTTTAAATTGCATATTTCTTTTTTTTTTGTGATTGAAAGAGTTTGGGGTTTATTTTCATATACATCTGCAGTGCCACTTTCATATCACATCTTTATTCATAAGGAATTTCTGAAAAGTTTAGAAAATATAAAACTCTTTGCTCTATCTATAAGTAATGTGAGAGACTCACAGACATGGGTCAGAGTTGCTACTGGCTCCCCCTGTGCCCAGCCGCTCACGAGGCACCTGGGAGGGATGGTGGATTCTAGCCCTGGCCCGCCACCCCAGCAGAGCCTCACAACAAGCCAGGCGACCCCCCCACCCCTCCATGAGGGCCGCCATTTTACACATCCGGACTTCCCCCTCGTCAGAACTCCACCCAGCAGACGAGACTATCACAGCCCGGCTCGCGCATCCGCAAGTGGCAGCGTGGTTCATCAATAAATGCTGGATTTTGGAGATGACTACAAGAGTATGCTACCTGCGGCAGAGCCTGGCAAGCTACCTGTGTCGTATTTGATATGCCAGATACCAGTAACAATTATAGACCTCATTCCCATGACCTGATGGAAAGGTTTGAGGCTCTTTATGTTCCTGGAGCAAGCAGGTGCCCTTGGGCTCTACTTGCATGAGACAGGACATATAGAGATGTTACTGGTGCCAGCTCGAGCAAATCGATGATGAATGGGAAGACAGTGATACAGTGATAAGTAATGTATTTTCATTTCAAAATCAAATGTAATAAGCTGCTCTATATTTTATCAATGTTTCTTTTTTTTATGTCTCTATGTGTATATTCAGTAGTGAGTTCTAGTGTGACATTATAATTCCCCATTCCCCATCAACCTACCCAGTTTGTTGCAACTAGAATGAAAATACAGTGTATAAATGTGAAAGATACTGGAAAAGACCTGGCCTAACTTCCATTATCGTCTAAGTCTGTGGGTCTGGAGTGTCTCTCCACTGGTGTTGTGGCTGTGGAGGCTGGGAGCTCACAGCCATGCCTGCTGACATGGAGGTGGAGGAATGAGAGGAGGAGCCCAAATCCCTGCTCCAAGGCCCGCCAGCATGGCCCCCTGCATGTGTGTGCGAACCCTAGGAGCTATGTTGGACTCCGTCAGGGGCTGGAGCCCTTTACCGCCCTCCGAAACTCCATGGGCAGCTCCATGTGGGCCGAGCAGCGCAACTTTGGGTCTGGAGTCTAAGTTGTATATTTCTGTAACAGAATATAGTACTATTAAAGACATTTATTCCTTCTTGAGTGACCACTGGTAACTGTGCCTTTCAAGAATTTGCATACCGCATCCACAAAATTTCAACTTACAGGCTAAAACTGTTCACACTCATACTTTTTAACCTTTTGCAGTGTGGGCTATCCCTGGATTCCCTGTGCCATTGTTATTTCTCCTTATCATCACTTTGGGGCCATATCCTGTGCAGTTCAGGGGCCTTGCAGTGTTGGGGGATCAAGGCTCGGGCTCTGCCACTAAATCACATCCCAGCCCCACTATGTCATGGGTTTTGATGTGGGGAATTGGTTTCTTTTTCTTCTTTTTTCCTGGCCAGTTCAAGGATATTTTCCGTGACCAATTAATGTCGTTTGGAAAAAAATTCAATTTTTCTATGATTTTTCTGATTTTTAATTTAATAATTATTTTCCTTTTTATTTTTTCCTTCTGCTTGCTTGGCTTTTTAGCTGTTTTATAATAGACTTTTAAAAACTGCAAGTCTAGACCATCAATTTTATTTATTTTTACTTTTGTATTTTTTGGGGGTCATACCCAGCAATGCTCAGGGGTTACTCCTGGTTCTGCACTCAGGAATTACTCCTGGCAGTGCCTAGGGAACATATGGGATGCTGGGGATTCAATATGGGTAGGCTGTATGCAAGGTAAAGGCACAACCTGCTGTGCTATCGCTCAAGTCCCTTAGATCATCAATTTTAGATTGCTCTTCTTTCTTAAGATAAGCTTTGTCCTTTAAACACCATTTTAAATACCTCCCCCATAGTGGAGGGAGTGTGGGGGGGGCTATACCCTATACCACATGAGGAGGGCACTTGCCTTGTATGCAGCCAACCTGGATTAGATCCCTGGCACCCCATAAGGCTCTCTGAGCTCCAGGAGGAGTGCTTGCTGAGGGCAGACCCATGAGTAAGCCCTGACACTGCCAGGTGTAGTTCAATAACAAGAAAAAATAGAATGAAAGCAAGAGAGAAAGAAAGAAAGCGACTCGCCAGAATATGTTGTATATTTTCATGCAAACAAAAACCATTTTCTAATTTTCCTATAATTCCCCTTTTGCCTGGGGTTATTTTGAAGTGTGTCATTTAATTTCTAACTTTCTGGGGAGATATCTTCCAGATACCTCTCTGTTACAGAGTACTAATCTAATTCCATTGTTGTCAGAGAAATGTTTTTGAACAATTTAAATGTTTGAATTGCACTGAGCGTTATTTTATGGCCTAAGATGTTGGTCTGACCAACTAACATGATGGTCAAAGTTTCCTTCTGACAATTAAAAAGAACACGTTTTATAAGGTGAGAGAGCCTACCTGAATTTCTCCAGAATCACCTTGTCTAAAGTTCACATCAGGCTAAAGTTGGTCTGGAAGATTAACTTTATGGACTCCACGAGGTTCAGTGCCCAAGGAGACTGGAACTGTGCCAAGCCCAGTGGTAGGTAAAGTGGAGAGCAAGTACACTAGTTATTTATGCCAAAGTAGGCAGTGAACTGGAAAGCTAGCGTGACTTGCAGCTGTGCCGGTTGTTTGGATTGGAGGAAGCTGAAGGAAAATACTCAAGAACTGCTTTGGAAATGCACCAACAGTTGATGTCACTATTTAGCGCAAAACAGAGAAGAGTATAGCTGTCTGAGTACAGGCTTCTTTGGTTGGCAGGACTGAACTCTGTTTAGTTGTGAAAGAATTGCAACTTCTGGGAAGTTTATTAGAGGAATGCTAAGAAATGGTTTGATATGTATTTTTTCCCTCAAGGCAGTACAAAGAACTGTGAAAGAATATTACTAGAGAATATGTAATTAGACAATACTTACGAATATGTATAGAATATTTACAACTAGAAAATATTTTTACTTTATTTCAAAAATATTTAATATTTCAAATTATTGATCTAGAGAATACTTCACTATATCTCTGGAGTGACACAATTTTGTGGTTTTTTAATTTTTTATTTTTACAATTACAAAGATATACAATTAAAAAAGTTCATATTTGGGTTTTGGTCATACAGTGTTCCAGCACCCGTCCCTCCACCAGTGCCCATCTCCCACCACCAACGTCCCCGGTTCCCTCCCCCTCCCCCAGCCCTCCTCCATGGCAGGTTCTTTATTTCTTTCCCTTTCTCTCTCTTTCTCTTTTCCTTCCCTACCAGATTATGGATTACAGAACATACATTAAAGGGTTGTCATATGTATCTTTTTGCCTATATTTAATGCTCAGTTCTAGGTTGGCATTAGTACCCTCGACAATTGTTAGCACACTGTTCCATTTTCTGTCTTACCTAGCCTCTGACTCCCACACGTTTGTGATAATTTCCACCTTTGACAAGACCTCCTGATATATGTTTCACTTGACTTTGGATATTGGTATCTTAATATGTACATATATATTTATGTTATGCAGATAAATGCAGTCATTCTGTGTCTGTCTCTCTCCTTCTGGCTAATTTCGCTCAACATAATCTTCTCCATGTCCATCCATTTATAGGCAAATTTTATAACTTCATTTTTCCTAATAGCTGCATATCAGTTAAGGAAAAAAGGTAAACATTCAGTAGAGGAACATATGGTATGATAAAAAGGTAGAGTTGGAATTTGAAGTTAGACCAGGAATTCTACTTTCTACTGCTGCTTGATCTTAGGAAAGATAATTAGTATTGTCTGTTACAACAACAAAACGACAATGTAGTGTGTACTGAACTGTGTGCAGGAATTATGCTGAGGCTAGGATTGGAACCGAGGCAGCATTCTAATTTAAGAACATTGGCTCCTAACCATCTTGTAATACTACTGAATCCATAGGAGCAGTTGGTTTCCAGGAATTTTGAGTTACTTTATAAAACATTGAAAATTGACCCAAAGTATCTATGGGGCAGCTTCTCTCTTGTTTTGTAGTTATCAGAAAGATGAGTGCAAGAAAAAATCTTTATATTGGGGTCCACCCCAGGGCCATGACGCTTACCTTGAGAGCCAGCCAGGAACTGCTCTTGCTTTTCTGTCTCTCCCTCAGTCCCTGCCACAGGCCTTCTAAAACCCTCATAAATTCCTAAGTGATAAGAGTCCCAGGAGTATCCTTTCTCCATTGAGTGACTTCTGGATGGAGCCGGAATGAAGGCTGCTGCCAGAGAGACATGATTAGAGTTTGGCCTGCTCAGCTCCCTATTACCGCCCTACAGAGAGAACAGACGAGCTGGTGATGGCATATTCAAGGAAATATTTCAACGAACGTTCATAGCTTTGAGTGGACTTGGAAAGGCACTTGTTTCCAGGGCACACATAGAAAATAATTATTTGTACATTTAGGGCATTTAGATTTCATACTCAAAATCCACATTCTCTTTCTCTCTCTCTCTCTCTCTCTCTCTCTCTCTCTCTCTCTCTCTCTCTCTCTCTCTCTCTGCCGTAGAGGCAGGCAGGGTGGGATGGGGGAGGAAAACAGGGGATGTTGGTGGTGGGAAATGTGCATTGGTGGAGAGATGGGTGCTGCAACATTGTACGACTGAACACAATTATGAAGGGCTTTGTAATTGTCTATCCCACGGTGATATAAAATAAAAACCAAACCAAAAATGAACATATCTATGTGCATGACTAGGTGGGGAAGGAAGGGCAGAGGAAGTGAAACATGATTTGCATTAAATTAGTTTCACTTAAGGTAAGATCTCTTATTGTCTATATTGTTTTAGAAATGCATTTGCTTCCTAAGTGAAATTAATGCTACACATCCTTTCAACTTTCTTTGCCCTTACAGAAATGTGATATTTATTCATCAGTGTCTAAATGACGCTACTAATGGAAATGACTCTGGTAACCTGGGTACATTTTCTGTGTCAACTACTTAATTTCGGGGTGTCTATTGATCCAAAAGTTATAAATAGTTCCACGAGATCATCTTTAAGCTGCAGGCAGGCGAAGGGTTGGATGAAGATCATAGTTACAGACAGAAATCCTATTACTGTAAATAGCTTTCACAGGCACCACCAAATATTAGTAATAAGCCCCTGAGAGCCATCTAAAATGAATTCACAAACAGATTCATAAAATATATACACGTAGGGCAGAGGGATAGTACAGGGGGTTAAGACATTGTTCTGCGTGAGGTTGTGAGCAAAGCCGGCTGTGCTGCAAACCATTTGTGAGCACTCTGGCAGGTGGCTGCATCGCCTCGTGTCTTCTGCAGCATAGAAATGAGCTTCTTAATTTCTAGGCAATTAGGATTCAGCCAGTGCTAGATCCATTTAGCTCTTGCTTTTCTTTCATCAGGAAAGTAATACACCCCATGTACTGTTTTCTAGTCAGATGGGAACTACATTTGCTACTAAATGTATTACATGTTCCACTGAAAACATGAAATTTTTGTGTGTTTGGAGGGACAGGGGCTGGGGCACACCAGATGGTGCTAAGCACCATCGCCCCTGGGTTATCACGTGGACCCCAAGAACATGTAAATGAATAGATTCACTTGAGTTCTACCAATCCAGGGAAAAGCTACTGGTATTAGTCGTGCAGAGCTAGCAATGCTCCTGGGGTTCTTTCTAGAAAACCAGTGTGTGGCTGCCAGGCAGTCTCCCCACCTGTCCGCTCATGGATAAACACGCCCAAGGGTGAGCCGCACCCAGGCTCCCAAGTGGAGTCTAAGCTCACGGTTGTGTGAAGTCAGGCAAAACACTTTGTATATGTTTCTCGGTTGGGATATTGTCTTTTAAAAAATGTATAGTCTCTTCACATGCTGCCTGAGTCCATGTGGCCGAGCACATGTGGTGCCTGAGCACGTGTGTTGCCCTCATCTCCCCTCTTGAGATGTGTACTCTCTTACTTTCCTTCCCCTTTCCCTTTCCTAAAACCTCCTTAATAAAATCTGTTTTACTTCACTGCTAAAAAGAAAAGTATAGACTCTTATTTGGTTGCTGTTGTGTTTTGCTTTGAGGCTGTAGCTGTAGCCGAGGGGGCTCAGCATCACTCCTGGTGGGGCTTGGAGATCATCTGTGGTGCCAGGATGGAACCTCCATTATGTGCCCACCACACTCCCCCACAATCCTCCTGGCCCCTAAATCTTTTTAGCTTTATGATGGCAGAGTCAGTTTTGGGGTCACACCTCATAACGCTGAAGGGTTACTTCTGGCTCTGCCCCAGGGATCACTTCTGGTGGTTCTCAGGTGACAACACGGGCTTTGGCGATGAAGCCTGGGGTGGCCGCTTGCAGAGCAAGTGCCTTATCCGCTACGCTACCCCCAGCCACTTCGGGTGACAGATTCAGAACTTGAGGCAAAGCACAAGGCCTGTATGCAGACTCTGCTCAGGAGGCCCAGCTTTGATCTCTGGCATTGCACGGTCCCTGCAGCAGCACCAGAACTCCTGTGAGGAGCACAGGAGCTGGGAGTTGCCCGGGGGTCTGCCCCTTAACCGAAGAAAAAGATTTGTAGATTCACTTGCTCTTTCAAGAAATATCATAGACGCCTCCCATAAATACTTTACCCAAATCCCCCAATGAAAATCTTACAAATGATCATTAAATAACCAGACACCGGAACAGGAAAGTTACTATGAGCAGAGCCAGGTTCAGAAGAGTTGCTGTCACCAGGGTCCTTGTGTGCCCTTCCTTCACCCCAACCTGCCCGGGAAGGTTTTCTCTGGTTATGTGCTCCTTTGGCTTGGGTCAGTGCCCAGCGCTGGAGTGACTGGCTCCTATGTACATTTAACCTCCTCAGATAAGGCCACAGTTCCTCACAGTATGAGCATCTTGCACAGGCCCACCAGCTTGCGGAGTGCTCTAGTGGCTCCCCAGCCTGTGAGCCCTGGGATTGTCCATCTATCTCTGTTTGTAATATTTACCACCTAAGTGTTTTTTTTTCTTTTTTTTGCTTTTTTGGTCACACCCGGCGATGCTCAGGGGTTTCTCCTGGCTCTGCACTCAGGAATCACTCCTGGCGGTGCTCGGGGGACCATATGGGGTGCCGGAGATTGAACCCGGGCTGGCCTGGGCCGGCGCGTGCAAGGCAAGCGCCCTACCTGCTGGGCTATCTCTCCAGCCCCCACCTAAGTGTTTTTTTTTTTTTTACAGAATGACTGAATTTATTTGCATGACATAAATATATATGTACATATTATGATACCAATATCTAAGGTCAAGTGAAACATGTATCAGGAGGTCTTGTCAAAGGTGGAAATTATCACAAACGTGTGGGAGTCAGAGGCTAGGTTAGACAGAAAATGGAACAGTGTGCTAACAATTGTCGAAAGTACTAATACCAACCTAGAACTGAGCATTAAATACAGGCAAAAGATACACATGACAACCCTTTAATGTTTGTTCTGTAATCCACAATCTGGAAGGGAAGGAAAGAGAAAGCGATAGAGAAAAAGGGAAAGAAATAAAGAACATGCCATGGAGGCGGGCTGGGGGAGGGGGAGGGAACCGGGGACATTGGTGGTGGGAGATGGGCGCTGGTGGAGGGATGGGTGCTGGAACACTGTATGACCAAAACCCAAATATGAACATCTTTGTAATTGTATATCTCATGGTGGTATAATAAAATACTTAAAAAATAAATCAATCTGCTTATGTATTTCCATACTTATCTTTTTAATTTGGGGGTCACTCTGTGGCCCTGAGGGGACCACTCCCTGTGGGCTTCAGGGAATCATAGACAGTGTAGGGGATTGAACCCACGTCAGCTACATGCAAAGTAAACATTTTCTCCTCTGTACTGTCTTTCCGTCCAGGTTTAGATTTGCTGCTTCCAAGGGCACTGCTGCCTGGCACCAGCCTGCACTCTCAGGGGCAGGAAGAGTCCAGCCCTGCGCTCCAGGCACAGCTCTTCTAGGCCAACGTGTGCTCAGTGACTAGGCCTCTCCACCATGCTATATGTTTTGTTGTGTTTTACTTTTTCAATGCTGGAACTTGAAGTTTGGAGCCTTGCGTATACTAGGCAGGTGCTCTGCTACATCCAACTAATTGATGGCGAATAGGGCCAGGTGATTCTACTGCCTCCTGGTACTTATGAGCAAGAAGCCTCTGGGTCCATACTCTGAGCGGGAGAAGAACCTGAAAGGGAAAGCTTTTACGAAAGTCTATTCTGATTGCACAGTCACAGTTGAGTGCTGTGACTCTGT
Organism: Cryptotis parvus; assembly: GCA_021461705.1. Taxonomy (NCBI): domain Eukaryota; kingdom Metazoa; phylum Chordata; class Mammalia; order Eulipotyphla; family Soricidae; genus Cryptotis; species Cryptotis parvus. Next base: position 93,025 of record JAJIBD010006635.1, on the reverse strand, counting down.
TGCTTTTTGACCCCACCCTACTGTGATCAGGGCTTACCCCTGGCTCTGTGCTTAGAGATCATACCTGGGTGGCTCTGGGGTCCCAACACGGTTTGACTATGTTCAAGGCAAGCAACATTTGGGAATGGGGAGCCATATCCAGCAATGCTCAGGGTTTATTCCTCACTCTCTACTAAGGAATCACTCCTGGTGCTCACTTAAGTGTTTTTAACTGGACTTCATATTCAGTGTTGAGTGCATTCATATTGTTCAGACATCTGTCATCATGAGAATGCAGGCCTTCAGGTTCCAGATCAGCCTTGATCCGCTGAGTGTGGTAACCGCTCCGTGCAGCTCTTGTGTTACATTAATATGTAGGTCTGGCCTTTCCCATCCTCCAACACCTGTAAAACTGCAGTAGTAAATGCCTACTGTGGTTTCTTCTTTTTTTAACAGACTGTTTTCAAGTATCTTATTCACATTGTTTTCCTCACATTTATGAAACTGGCAGGTATTGTAACATCTGCATTTTACAGGATTTAAACTCTAAGAGTCAACAAAGCTTTTCTTTCTTCTTTTGGCTTTGGGACTCACCTAGCTCAGTGCCGGGAATGGGGTGGGGTGAGAGATGTGGGAATTCATCAGATCCCCACATGTGAAACATCTGCTCCGTCCTCTGAGCCCTCTCTCTAGCCCAACAAAAAATTTTTTCTCAGAGCTATACTTGTTATTTTATTACTGACAATGTTCATTTCTTTGTAATCTGATGCAATGTTTATTAATGTTTATTAAACTACCTACTGCGTGATTGAACTGTTAGTTGCTGGGGATACAAATCTGCCATTATTCCTTATCCTTAAGAAACTGTAAAACTATATATGTAAGCAATGGGAACATTTATAAAAGGTGCGGAAGCAATGGCATCCTGGGGTGGAGACTTTGGAACTTGGCTTTAGGGCTGGGATGTGGCTCAATGGTAAGAGTACTTGCAAGTATGAGGCCCTGGATTCTATTCCTAGCATCAGACAAAACCCATGACTCCTGAAATTCTGTTTTAATTTAAGCGAACACTGGTATTTACTGTGGGTTCTGAGGCACTTACAGTACGGTATCCCTGAAAGCTCAGTACCGAGTTCATGCTTTGTGGGGGATTACCATGTCCATGACTGGAGCCTAGTGATCCTAATAGAGCATAGACTCTCTATGTCGTTCCGTCGCCACCAGATAATCATATGAAGCCACTAGCTCAGGAAACCTTAGATTTGAGAAGGTGACCATGATGAAGTCATGTACCCAAAATTAAAGGCTGTACTTAGGGTGTGCTAAATCTGACTTACCAAAACAACCGAGAACAACTTGTGGTTGGAGATCATGATATAATGAACCCTTTAGTCACACGTTTGCTTTCTTTTTTCCTTTTCCTGTTATCATTATTTAAAAAAACTGTTTTGGTAGTTTGTAACTATACAATAGGCCACTGATTGCACTTAACAAGCTAACATTCATCTGCCCTGTTAAAACCCAACACCCCTCCTCCTCCTGTTCCAGATGCCTCAGAGGGACTTAGTTCAAGAGACCTCATCCTCCCTGATCAAAGGGGTGAGCAAGCCAGGCAAACATTTTTTTTTTAAATTTTGCTTTTTTGGGTCACACCCGGTGATGCTGAGGGGCTACTCCTAGCTTTTTCACTCAGGAATTACTCCTCGCGGTGCTCAGGGGACTACATGGGATGCCAGGGATCGAACCTGGGTTGGCCACGTGCAAGGCAAATGCCCTACCTGCTGTGCTATCGTTCCGGCCCCAGCAAACATTCTTTTGCCCAGAACATTTGTCTCCTTAAGGACCCTGCACCAAAAGGCTTGGGGAATGGCTTCTTCTTCTTTTTTTTTCTTTTCTGGCTCACACCCAGCAATACTCAGGGCTTACTCCTGGCTCTGCACTCAGGAATTAATCCTGGAGATTCTTGGGGGACCATATGAGAAGCCAGGAATTGAACGCTGGTCGGCTGAGTGCAAAGCAAATGCCCTACGTGCTGTGCTACTGCTCTGGTCCTCGAATGGCTTCTCTTAAGAGTGCAAGGACACTGTCCAAACTCCTGGGACAGGTGTTTTATGAGCTGTTCTTTTGCTTTGAAAATCTCATCATGACAGATTGGCCAAAGAACTTGAGTCCATTTATCTCTCAATTACATTTTCTGATACAATTTCTTCTGCCTGGAATCTTCTTCACTCCCATCTTTCCCAATTACTATTTTTTAAAGTGGAATTTCCTTCTTCCCTAGAGTTTTTCTTCAGTCCTTAGGGCCTCTAGCTACTTTCCAAGGGCTTTGGTGGAACCCATTCTTCAATCCTTAAGGCTTCGAGCTGCATTATGTGGGTTTTGGTGGAGTAGCACCCACAGGTCTGGGTAGGTATGTCTGGTTCATGCAGGCTTCATGAGAACCAGTGCTGACTGCCTTGCTGTGAGTGGCACAACTCACACAGTAGCGTGACTGCACACACAGCACAGTGAGCATGAAAGGCACTCACTCTAGGGACTGTAGTCCTCACAGCTACAGCCTCTAGGATGTTTGAACGACAAACTTCTTAGCCTTGTCCCAGGGCACACATTGGGGGCAGCTGGTGCTGCCAACTGGCTGCACATGGCGTGGCGTCGTGGCGTGCCCAATGTTCTTTTCTTGGTCATCTTAAAAACAAAGACATGAGTTCACTTCCCATCTTTTTTAGGATGGGAAAAATACTTTCAAGCAGTATTCTGGGGGAGGGATAGGCAGGGGCTACTCCCAGTGATTCTTGACTGTTGCTCAGCTTATGTGGGGCTCAGTAAGTTAGTGGTGCTTGGGTCCTGTGGTGTCAGGGTCCGAGGCCACTTTGGTCATGGCTGCGGAGTAGGGACACTTCTAGTGGTCCTGGGGAGGGACACGTGCTACCGGGTCTGGGCTGACCACATGTACAGGAAGTGCCCTATCTCACCACCATTTACTCTAACCTTTGTCTTCTTTTTTCTGCTTTTTGGGCCACACCCAGCAGTGCTCAGGGTTTAATCCAGGAGAGGATCAAGGGACTATATGGAATACTGGGGATTAATCCAAGTCCTAAGGCAAACACCCTACCTGCTATGCTATCTTTCCAGTCCTTTCATGTTTTCTTTAGGGATACAGTCAACTACTTAATTTTTAAAAAGCATTTTGCTTCCCTGGATTTAATAACTTCCAGTTTATTTGACTTAATCTCAGTTTTTGCTCAGCACTATTATCACTCATTGAACTCTGGAGTCTTGAAAATATTCCAACATTCCTTCCATTAATTCTGATTCCTGCCAGAGGCAGTGGGTAGGTAGTTATGAGCACAAACACACACATTCAGTCTCCTGCCTTTGGGTTTCAGGGACTTTTTTTTGTTTTTGTTTTTTTATAAGTATTTTATTATACCACCGTGAGATATACAATTACAAAGATGTTCACACTTGGGTTTCGGTCATACAGTGTTCCAGCACCCATCCCTCCACCAGTGCTCATCTCCCATCACCAATGTCTCTGGTTCCTCCCCCTCCCCAGTCGGCCTCCATCGCAGGTTCTTTCTTTCCCTTTCTATCTTTCTCTTTTCCCTCCCTTCCAGATTGCGGATTATAGAACATACATTAAAGGGTTGTCATGTGTATCTTTTTGCCTGTATTTAATGCTCAGTTCTAGGTTGGTATTAGTACTTTCGACAATTGTTAACACACTGTTCCATTTTTGTCTTACCTAGCCTCTGACTCCCACACGTTTGTGATAATTTCCACCTTTGACAAAACCTCCTGATACACGTTTCACTTGACCTTAGATATTGGTATCATAATATGTACATACATATTTATGTCATGTAAATAAATGCAGTCATTCTATATGTCTCTCTCTGTCTGGCTAATTTCACTCAACATAATCTTCTCCATGTCCATCCATTTATAGGCAAATTTCATAACTTCATTTTTCCTAACAGCTGCATAGTATTCCATTGTGTACATGTACCAAAGCTTCTTTTATCCAGTCATCGATTCTTGGGCACTCTGGATGTTTCCACATTCTGGCTATTCTGAATAATGCTGCTATGGACATAAAAGTAGGGATGGTGTTTCCACTGCGTATTTTTGGTTTCCCAGAGTATATTCCCAGGAGTGGTATGGCTGGATCAAATGGGAGTTCAATTTCTAGTCTTTGGAGGAATGTCCATATTGTTTTCCAGAAAGGTAGTACCAGCTGGCATTCCCACCAACAATGGATGAATGTCCCCTTTTTCCCACATCCACGCCAGCACTTGTTGTTGTTGCTCTGTGGGGTTTCACGGACACTTAAGGAGCTCTAAATACTTCAGGAGAGAATCCCTAGGTTGCAACTCAAACAGAAGTCTAGACTAATGCTTTAATTACCTGTCTCCCAGGAGGCAACCCTGTGTGTATGTGTGTTATGTGTGAGGTAGTATTACTAACTTCTAGATGTAGTAGAAGCCAACTGCCACTACCCGCATGGCAAATGACTTCAACAACCATACTTCACCTGATCTTTCCTCCTTTTCCATCTCAAGTTCTCTCACACCTATTTTCTGGGGTCCCAAGCATAAATGATCGTACTCATGTTCTTTTCTCTGGATGTCTCAGGAGAAACTTTTATTTTGCTCTTTAGTCTCTACTATTATGTTAAATTTGTATTTTGTGAGCCACACATTGCAATGCCCGGAGCTCCATGTGGTGCTGTTCGGTCCCAGCACATGGAGCTCCGGGCATTGTGTGTGGCTCACAAAGCTTGGCCGCTTGCACGGTCTTGGCCTCCCACAGCTTGGCCGCTTGCACGGTCTCTGGTCCTGGAATGATTAAGGTCCGTCCTTCCTGAGATGTATCAGGGTGTTTTCTAGGCTTCCTGAAAATCTCTCCAGCGGTTTCTGGTATGCATCAGTATGTTCTGTGCTTTGTATGGTGACATCCAATCCTATTAGCATCACAAAGCAATTTCCTTAATTAAATCCCTTCTTTTGGTATATTTAATCTTCATTTTGATTGGTTTATGCCTGCTATTTTGATGAAGTATATCCTCCCTCTAGTAGTTTTTGTAAAAAGGATATGGGGGGGCTGGAACAATAGCCAGTGGGTAGAGCGCCTGCTTGGGTTCAATCCCCAGCATCCCATACAGTTCCCAGAACACCACCAGGAGTAATTCCTGAGTGCAGAGCCAGGAGTCACCCCTGAGCATCACTGGATGACCACCCCTCAAGAAAGAATATGGGGGGGCAGTTTTTGAGATCATATACACCTAAAAATGTCTTCATTTTGCCCTTAGGCTTGATTTTTAAGTTTTTTTAGGTTTAAAAATTTTATGTTTGAAAATTCTGCCAGGCCAGGATCTGAAAGGTACTGCTTCTGTTGAAATTTGAAGCTATCCTAACTCTTCGGTTCTTGTGCTCTTTTCCCTTTGGACATAGTGATCTTCTGCAATGTGGCAGACCTAACTGTGCATGCAAGTTCATAAGGATGTACAGTGGTACAGGGTTTTGTATCGTTTTCAACCCACTGTGCTCTTTTATCTAGAATCTTACATTTCAACACTGAAAAAATTTCTTGAAAACTATTTCTTCTGTTTCTCTCTTGTTTAAGGAAGCTCTTTCTTTCTCTTGTAGTTCTATTTTTCTTTGGTTTTCTGAGAAATTCAACTGTTTAATTCCTTTATCAAATTATTCAGCCACACAATCACATTTTCTAGGAGCTTTCAGTTTTTTTCAAAGTGCTAAGTATCATCAACCCAGACACACAGGACAGAGCTGCCTCAGGCTCTCCCTATGCCCAGCTGATCATGAGGCGCCCAGGAAGGAAGGTGGGTTCTAGTCCTGGCCTGCCAGAGAAACCCCCACACCATGAGGGCCACCATTTTCAACATCTGACTCCACAGTTCGTCAGAGCTCCACCCAGTAGAAAAGCCGATCTTTCCCCATCTCGGTTCATCAATAAATGCACAAGATGAGAGGCTACTACAAGAGTATACCACTTACTCACATGACAGAGCTTGGCAAGCTACCCGTGGCGTATTTGATATGCCAAAAACCAGTAACAATTATAGACCTCATTCCCATGACCTAAAGGAATGGTTTAAGGCTCTTCAAGTTCCTGGAGTGAGCAGATGCCCTTGGGCTACACTAGCATGTGACAGGATGTATGGAGATGTTATTGGTGCCGGCTGGAGCAAATTGAAGACAAGTGATACAAAAGTATCATAGTTGCAACATTCCCCCCCACCTACCCCCTTCTCTTCAGCCTGGTTCCATTGTGTATCTTCAGCCTGGTTCCATTGTGTATTATCTTTCCAATTGTTCTTTTTTTCTGGCTTTTTGGGTCACACCCTGTGATACTCAGGGGTTATTTCTGGCTCTGCACTCAGGCATTACTCCTGGCAGTGCTCGGGGAACCATAAGGAATGCTGATTTTCGAAGACAGGTTGACCACGTGAAGCAAATACCCTACCTACTGTACTATTGCTCCAGCCTTGTTTTTTTTCTTTGATAAAATAAAAATTGAATATTAGCTCACTTAAGAATCAAAATAATTCTAATGTGATTACTATTCCAATTTAATTACAACTTTGCTCTGATGCTGTAGACTTCTGTGTTGCTTACTCTTTTCTTTTTGGGTGAGGGAGGTTATTTTGCTTTTGGGCCATACCCCCAAAAAAGCCCAGTGTTCATGGCTTACAACAGGCTCTGTCAGGGATCATTCCTGGTGAGCTCAGGGGACCATATGGGGTGCTAGGGATTAAAACTGGGTCAACCTCAAGCAAGGCAACTCTGTTATACTTTATCTCCACTCCCTTGTTTGCTTATTTTTAGTAAGCAGGACTGAAAGACTGCAAGCTCTGCTTTTTGTTTTGTTTTTGAGCCACGCCAGGTGATACTCAGGGCCTCTGTGTTCAGGGATCAGTCCTGTACGGTTTGGGGGACCATATGGCATGCCCAGATTGAACCTGGGTTGGCCAAATGTGAGGCAAAAACCAAACACTCAGAACTATTGATCTGACCTCAAGACTGCAAGCCCAGGGTGAAGGCACTCACGGGCATGTGACCGCTGCCTTCTGCGGCAGTTATGCAGCAGAGTGGCATAGCCAGCACACCATGATGTCATGCTCTATGAACTTAGTACACTCTTCCAGTATCAGTAAGACAGGAAGACCTGGCTGCCGGGAGAGCGAGAGGAGAGGAAGATCCTGGTTCTTGTGTCCAGTACAAGATATTTCTTCCTTGCAATAGGACTTCCTGCCATCTACTATACCTACTGTCCCTCTGTCGGCAGGCCCCACTTAACATACCTCAAGAAAACAGCCAGACAGCAACACTGTAACCCTAAAGCATAAATATTAACACCAATATAAACCAAGCTGCCTCAATAATTAAAAAGAACAAAAACTTCATATTTCATTTGTATAACATTTTATTGTTTGCATAGTGAAAAGAACAAAGTCACAGGACTCATGGTCTGGCTCAACCTCTAACTTGCTGTATGAACTGGGTGAATCTCTCGACCTTGCTACACTGTTTCTTCAGCTGAAAAATGGAGACTTGTTGAAAACACTGAATGAGATAACTTTCTTCCTCATAAGTGATTGGTCAGAAAAAATTCATAATTTGCTACTGTTAACCCCTCGTTCTTCATTTCAATGCTATTTTCAATAAGTGTATTAAGATAACATATGCCAAGATGTTTCTTTAAATACCATCAATTGCAAAAAGAGAAGCCAACTCGAAACTGGTCCTATTCTCATTATTGAAACACTGATTTTTATAATACTTATTTATACTAAAACTCCAGAAATTCAATTTCGGGTGAAACTTTTTCCCTCTTATACCTACTCAAAATGCATACTACATATGTGAAAAACCCAAGAATAAAAGTGTAGCCGCTTTACAGTTTCCCCATTCGCAAGCATAAGTAAAATACATATCATGGGCAGTTAAATACTCCCAACCCCCACATTAGGGATGACAATATATATGAAGATTAATTTCTTATGCATTATCCCTAATGTAAAAAAATCACAGGTGCATTACACCGCTTGTCAAGAATACATACATATGGTGGTCACATCTAGGTATACACACCTTTTCTAACAATATTTCAACCCTCATCAGTCTCTTGTATCTTGCCCTAAAACTACCGGTAGCTGAAAACACAACCTCTTCTTACGGCAATTCTGCATGGTACAGTATTATAAAAAACATACTTGTGTTAAACAAAATTGTATGTATTGAACCTCACAACTGCCTTTTAACCCCTCAAAGTACTATTTTAAAGGTAAACAAATTTTTATACATTATAAAAAAAATTTAAGCCGCAAACCCTCCTCTGCCAAAAAGTTAGATACATTACACCACTTCAGCAAGAGATTAATAAATAAGGATTAAATATTCTATTTTACAAAAACATACAGAATGGCCAATGTGAAAGTGAAAGGCTTATTTGATAATTTCTTATCAAATTATGTTCATTAAGAAAAGACTAAAACATGGTATAAAATAAAAACCTGTCACTAAGTTTATCTCTTTGAAGATAATCACATGAACTGTAATCTAAAAATATCATGGCACCCTTATTATAAACATTATCTTTTTAAAAAGACTGTTTCCTGGAACTAGAGGACTATTTGTTTCATAGCTTTTATTAAGCAAACTTGATATAACCACCACACAGTGGCAAGAGATAGAAGAGCTGTTTCCAGCTACAGAAAATATTGAATTCCACCTTAAAGTACAGATCATTACCCTAACAATTAATGCAAATCATAGTGTAGTTTATACTGAAATTTCCTTAAAATATTTTTTGCTTTCAATGGAGCATGTTCATTTTCCTGACATTTAAGATCAGTTTCTGCTGCTTAGTAGCTATTTTCATGTCCAGCCAAGATGTAAAGATTGCTGTGTGCAGTAGGGTTTTCTGTTGGCCTGCTTTCCAAAAACAACCACCCTGCAATTAAACCAAAACAAAAGGTTTATTTAAGGGCAAAAAACAGATTGTATAATTCAAAACCTGGCAAACCAAGAAGAACACTACTGTTTGCATTCTTACAGGGTTACCTGAAATCACAGTCATCATCACAAATTCAGCTTTACTTTTTTCAGCTCAAAAAAACACAAATAAATCAGAATTGAGAGATTTATGACTATAAAACACTGAAACACTATCTCACCAAATTCCAACTAAAACTACATTTGTTTATCATAAATGTTCACAAAAGATATAATAAAGCTTTAGAGTTTACATTTGATTTACATTACAAGAAGGGTAGGAAAGAAACGGAAGGAACATAAAGCAGACTTCGAAGAAACACTCATCCAGACTATTGGTAGACTCTTTAAGCATATGAAATAGGCCCATCTTCACTGTTCCTCAGACAAGGGCAGATTCCAATGAAAAGACCAAAAGGAAGAAAATCAATTAAATGCTGTACTACTGGATTTAAGTAGCAAAAAAGAGAAGTTTGCAAACAAATTAAAACATCAGAGAAAAAAGCTAGGAGAAATGAAAAATTATATACATACTTCACATTTTTCTAATATATTTTCTACAATGATGTATTATTACTTTTGTAATATAAAGAAAAAAACACCAAAAATATAACTGCCCAAAGCCAATAATTATTAATATGTTGACACGGGATCCAGGAACAAGCCTTAAACACTGCCCAGTGCATCCCTAAATCCATTCCCCCAAAACAAATTTATAAATTAAAAAAAAAACAAAAACAACCAAAGGAATGGCACCAAGAAGATAACCTAAGACAAATGCCCTAAGAAGGTATGTTTTTAGGGCAAAGAAGTGAGAGAGAATGAATAATAAAACAAAGACAGAATGATCTTTCATACACAGTATATGAAGACACATAGGGAGAAAAACAAACGGCCACGGGCAACAGAAACTGAGAAGTGGGCTTCAGTGGGAAGCTTGGTGATAGGAAGGAGGAACAAAAGATAATGACGGGACAATGGTGGAGGGTGTGGTGCTGAAACGTTTCATGATTACAGTATTCTTAAGTGGAATTCTCCACACTGTGCGTGTGTGTCAGTAAAGCGCTATTTGCAATCTATGCCAGGATCACTGCATCAATAAAGCACACAGCAAGTAAAATGCTATTTACATCAGGATCCCTGGATGATTCCGTTGTCAGTCCTTCAAAGCAAAGAGCCTCCTGTTCCAGAGTCCTTTACCAGGCAGTCCTCAAATTCTTTCCTTTTTACAAAACTAGCTATTAAGTTGTCATATGCTGTGGGCCTAGCTCATTATTCACCAAGGTATTCCCCAAATATCCTCCATTTCTCAGTCTCTTTAAAATTCTTATAGTTGGCACAGCTGTGCCGGCTCCTACACACGTGGAGCAGCCCATGGAGCAACGAGAGGGCAAAACTAGCTGATCCCTGGCTGGGTTCAGCACAGCTCCTAAGGACCAGCAGACATGTGGGCAGCTGTGGCCGCAGTGGCCAGGCTTGGAGCACCTTCCCTCATCCCTCCACCTCTAGTGACCCAGTGGGGCGTGGCTACGAGCCCTGCAGCCGCCATCACCAGTAACGCAGGAGAAAAGACTGGCCAGAGGCACAGCTGCGCCGGCTCCTACCGACAGCAACAGCACATGAAAGCGGCACGCAGGCTTAGACAATAATCAAGTTTAGGGCCAGGTCCTTCCCAGGGTCTTGCCCATATATACATTGGAATGATCACTGTAGCTGCAACAAACTGGGTGGGGCTGATGTGGAATGGGGAGTGGGTGGTAGGCTCTGGCCTATGGTGGTCGTAGGGGCACATTGGTGGTGGGACATTGGTGGCGAAGCGGGGCACTGGTGGAGGGACAGGTGCATAACTGAAACCCAATTATGAACATCTTTGTAATGATATCTCATGGTGGTGTAATAATAAAAATTAGTTAGAATACATGAATATAAAAAATAAAATTCTTATAGTTGTTACTCTTTTGTTTTCCTTAACTGTAACATTTAAACAATATTTTGTGATTAGATTGAACTTGAAGACTGAGTTCTTAATATCTGCTTTAGGATGAATAGCTACTACTCAAGCCAACTTTTCAGTGGTAACAACTTTTGGAGGGAGAAATAAATGGACATTTTATTGGTTGTAGAGGTGGAAAATGCAAGACTCTGGAGAACACCGCTACTCATGGCCCTACTACTCCAAATTTTGGAACTTATTTTTCATTTTGGTCTCAAAGAAACCAAACATTAGTTCTAATTTGGATTGACCTCAGAAAATGTAGTGAGTTTTATATTTCTGGATATAAAATGTCAGGTATACAAAACAAAGATCAAAATATATCATGGTACTAGGCACATGAATACTTATTATAATACATATTGTTTGGTTAAGAATAATGCTCTAGATTCATGGTCTTCACACTAACAAAAGACTGCCTCACTGACTATTTACAATATTATCCCATCCTTAATAAGAATGTTGATGTGGCTGAGTCCTCTAAAAATTTTGTTAGAAACATAGTAAAGAGGCAGACAGAATAATTAAGAATAAAACCATTGAACTCCTTTGATAAACTGAAACAACCAAACTTGTACCTGTCTGATCCTAACAAGCGGAAAACTCTTGTTTCATCTGAAATCTCCTGGGTAACCTGTAAAAAAATATCTACTATTAACATGTTAGTTCACATATTTCAATAAAATCATTTAGATAGAGCAGTCATATAGTAGACGAGTTTACTAGGTTTGATTCTTCAAATGAAATAAATTTCAATTAAGCTCTTTTGTGATGACAGCCTACTGGTGGAAAGAAAACAATATGTAGGGAGGGTCAGGTTCCTTTCTTAGAACTAGTGGGATCCAGGGCTGGAGCAATAGCACAGCAGGTGGGGTGTTTGCCTTGCACACGGCCAACCTGGGTTCAATCCCGGCATCCCATATGGTCTTCTGAGCACCACCAGGAGTAATTCCTGAGTGCAGAGCCAGGAGGAACTCCTGAGCATTGCTGGGCATGACCCAAAAAGAAAAAAAAAAAGAACCACTGGGATCAGTAGCATAACTCCCGTATTGGACAAAATAAGGCAGGGCAGAGAAGTTTAACAGCTTGCTGTGGTCACATAAGCGTCGGTATCAAACTGGGATACATGTCTGTGGGACAGCAGAGCCTCCGTCTTTCCTGTATACTATGGCACTATAGACACTAAGGTGGTGCCCCGGGTCCCCCTGATTTCAGGAGAACCGCAGTGGCTATTCCACGTGCCACTGCCCTTGACCAGCACAGGCTGTGGTGCTCCTCTGCTGTCCAAAGCTGAGGAAAGGTCACAACCACATGATTCTGGGTAGGATTCCCAAGCTGACCATCAGGACAGCGGTGGGCGTGCCAGTGCACCAGTTTCCCACTTGCCTGAGGCGAGAAATATATTAATCTGCTCTCTATTAGATTTCTTGGCAGGGAGGGGAGAATCTTCCCAAACAGTATGGAGTAGTCAGAGGTGGGTCCTGGCTTTGCAGGCTGTAGTGCTCAATGCCTGGGCCTGGAGATGTGCTGCTGCTTGGGTCTAGAGGTCGTGGAGGCACCAGAGCCAGCTGGCGATCCCATGAGGTACTGGGGTTGGAATTTTGTGTCTTTTGCATGCCAAGCAAACACTCCAGCCCTCACAAACATTGCCCCTCCCTGTCTTAACATTCCTTGCTCCATCCCATGTTTTCTGGAATCCAGGTAAATGGACACATTCAAAAGGTAACAAATTTATATAGTTTTCTCTTGAAAATAATCTAACAATGCATTCCTACAAGGTGAAAACATTCGTTTATATATTAGTAAAAAGTGTGGACAAAACTAAAGATAATTCAAATAAAAATTTTAAGTTTTAAAACTACACAAATTTCTGAGGCCATGTGTGTAAGAATTCATTGCACAGATCCACAAACGGGCAATGTTTATGATTGTATTTTCTTAATTGTTAGGATTTGTTCCTCCAAGTGGGAGTGCAATCTCCGCGTGGAATTTCTATTATCTCAGCGTGTTTATTTGAGACCCTTCAAGTCTAGGCTCTGTCACTTAACGCTGGGCATGTTACTCAATCACTCTGTGCCTAAGGAAAAAAAATGGGAATATAAATGGTAATTGTACAGAGTTATTTTGATTCTTAAATGAGCTAATATTTACCAAATGCCTGAAACACAGATGTGGTATGGTCTTAAAATTAATTACATAGCATTATACTTCACAACGTTACAATAATACTGTCTTTCTTGTTTTGATGTTACAACCAGTGGTACTCAGGACTTACTCCTAAACCTACACTCAGGAATTACTTGTGGCGAGGTTTGGGGGACCACATCGGATGCTAGGGATGGAATCTAGGTCAGCCGCAGTGCAAACCAAGTACCCTACCAGATGGACTATTGCTCCAGTCCCATGACTGTCTTTTATGCAATCAATAAATATTCAATACTTAATTTCTTAGAGATTTTCCTTAGTCCTATAATTCAACACATTAATTTTAAATACCATATTAAAAAAGTATTTTTAAATTACAGAAAAAGCTTATTAAATTTAGAAACTTAATGCTTTAAGAACCATATTCACGTGGGGCCGGAGTGATAGCCCAGCGGGTAGGGCGTTTGCCTTACATGCAGCCGGCCCATGCCGCTGGGTTTGATCCCCGGCATCCCATATGGTCCCCCGAGCACCGCCAGGAGTAATTACTGAGTGCAGAGCCAGGAGAAACCCCTGAGCATTGCCGGGTGTGACCCAAAAAAGCACACATACACACACAAAAAAAAAAAGAACCATATTCACAAATTTCAAAACCAAAGGAGTAAACTGCTATGAACTGATGATTTATTTATCCTTATGACCAGTTAGTGCAGGAAGGGTCAGTGAGAAGGCTCAAAGGGCTGAGCACATAAGGAAGAACCAGGTTTGATCTTCCCCACATGGTCCCCTGAGCACTGACCTGGGAGTCACTGCTGGATATGGCGCAAAAGCAAACAAAAATTATATGTACATATACAAAAACATGAAACAGCATTCCTTAAAGGGAGAACACTAGCAACTTTGCTCTTCCAGCACACATATTTAAAGGTGAACTAAACATGGTTTTGTGAATTTTAAGAAAATAATACAAAAAAATGAACATTTCAGTATCTAAAAGCTTTAGGGAAATAAATGGAAGCAATTTAGGAAAACATACCTCATCTGATTTGAAGCTTTTACCCTGCATTCCATGTTTCCAGAAAGCCAACACACTGTCTTGAAGACATACTGAAAAACGAGAAAGAAACCAAAATAAAGCACAGACTATTTCATTATACATTTTCCTTAATGCTTTTAACTGAATGGCAACACAAGGTTCTTCAAGAGTGTGTGCCCAATTACACTGTCTAGACCTGTGTTTTCAAACCTTTTTACGCCTACAGACTGACTGGCAACAGTCCTTACACCAGCAGCCGAAAGCAACTGGTCTAGACCATTTGTTCTTAACATTTCTGTGGTTAAGCCATACCTAACTTCAACTATTTAGTGAGGCAGAGTCATGTAAGTTAAAAAAATATATATATGTATAGGCATATTATAAATAGACCTATATAGACATACCTACACACACACACACACACACACACACACACACACACACACACACCCAAATCTTTTGTGTTAGGTACCCAAATCGTGAATAATTTCTGGACAAAAACCATTTAAAAATTGACATATATTTAAAAGTAGGCATCTTTTACTATAGTCTTCATAAAAAATTACATCAAGCCTGACCCATAAGCACACGTATTTTATGATCTGTGAGACGATTCTTACAAGGGGTTTTTAATGTTCTAGCACTCACTGCTATGGTCCCACGGCCTCCAGAGCCTTGGTGTTCGGTCCTGGCCTGGTGGGCCTCACAGCTGAGACAGTTATTGGCACCAAGTCGGCCTGCCTTCCTCAGGACTCTCAAGTGCAGCTACCACACAATGCTCTGGACCTCCGGTTCCCCCTTCCCCCTATCTCTCAGAGTCTCTGCAGTGAAGTGAAGGTCTTGGGCGTTGGGCTCTAAGCAGCTAGAATTGGGGTCTGGCACTTTCCGCCATAAGGCCCTGGGGGATGGGGCCCAGAGGAGGGCCCTGTTCTCAGGGCAGTGGAGCTTCCGGGTGCTCAGGAGTTTACACCCACGTGAAAGACATCTGTGCTTATCCAATGGGAGACTGGCAGGCAAATGATTTAGCATTTGCAAGCTAACAACCATTGATTTATATATTTCTGTGATCAGAAGACCAGACATTTACCTCCTACCTCACCTAGGATGTAAATCATTTGCCTGCCAGCCAGTTTCCCATTGGATAAACACAGATGTCTTTCACGTGGGTGTAAACTCTTTTTTTTTTTTTTGGGTGTAAACTCTTGAGCATCTGGAAGCTCCACTGCCCTGAGAACAGGGCCCATCTCTGGGCTTAGTCCCCAGGGCCTTATGGAGGAAAGTGCCAGGCCCCAAAACTAGCTGCTTAGAGCCCAACATAGGGGACTTCCTTAATCTCTCTTTGATGCCAGCACAGGCGACCTTACCAAATAAGGTCATGAGGCAGTTTAGAAAAAGACTGGGCTTTTTCTGGACCCCTAGTGTCAAGGGCAACAGGAATCCCGGGCTCTTTCTTCCTGGCAGGGGATTAGAGACATTCAAAGTGCAGAGTGGGGGTAGGGAAAGAGAGAATAAGGACAAGAAAACATCTGATCACTGTGGAGTTAGCCACATGCCTGTAGAAGTAAATCAGGGGTGAGAAAATGGCTGAAATTTGATTATTATATGTTTATGTGGTGCTGGGGTAGAATCCAGGGGCGTCCCACCTGAGGCACACATTCTGCCATTGAGTCGTATACCTGACACTGTCACTCATGTTCATTATTGGAATATTATCTCTGTGAAAAGATAATGTAGGAATGCTCTGGAAACATAAATAAGCTAAATAAAAATAAATTTATAATAGTAACTCATACAATTTTCATAAATAAAAAACCCAGTTACTGGCTTTAATTTCAAAAGATAAAGGCACTCTTTATCCAGAAGTTTCCTTTGCATTATATTCCAAGATTCACTGGCAAGAAGAGATGGTAGCCTAGGAGGAACAAACTTCCATGTAACAAATAAAATTCCCTAAAAAAACTGTCACACTGGGCCGGAGCACTAGCACAGCGGGCAGGGGCGTTTGCCTTGCAGGCGGCTGACTTGGGTTCGATCCCTGGCATCCCATATGCACCGCCTGAGCACCGTCAAGAGTAATTCCTGAGCAAAAGCCAGGAGTAACCCCTGAGCATTGCTGGGTGTGACCCAAAAATAAAAAAAAAAGTCATACATGAAGAAGTGGAGGCAACAGTGAGTTTCAGTTAAAAAGTACTAAAGATCTATGTCTGAATCTCTACTGAAATCATTGTATCTTAAAAACTGGCATGTGACACCTAGCACATGAAAGAAGGGGGCTCCAAACTCCTTTTGTAGTGCTATGTACAGAAAATTCACGCTTTCTACTTCATTAAATTAAATTCTCCGATCATAAGCAATTTTTTTTTCCATATAAAAGGTTACTCAGAGATATAAATACTTTGCAACAGGGCAAAAACTTCAGCTGAAAATTATGATAATATAAAACATAAACAAAAAATGATCTAAATAATAACAGCTTGAAAAAAGTGTATATTTATAAACACAAGCTTTTATGACCTAGATAAACACTGTCAACTTTATTTTGGCTATTTTTGATTTATGGTAGACACATACCATGAAACTGTTTGAAATGTTTCTAGCCACACTATATTAAAAGTCTATAACCTTTGGGAAAATACTGTCGTATAATCAATGCAGATGTAAACAATAAAATGTTTCTAAATTTACAAAACCAATGAGAATTACAACATAAAATACAAATTGACAAGAAAGAAAAAAAACCTGTTTCCAAATCTTGTGGGAACTACTTACAAAAAATTAAAATGTAGCACTTAGCCATGTTTTAAATACCTATCAAGTATGGCTAATGGCTATGCATTTCAGCCATTAGGTAGAATGGCTACGCAAATAGAACAAATATTTCTTTAATTATAGAAACATCTATGAGACAGTTCTAGACAAATCTAAATACACAATGAACAAAAACAAACTAGGTTTCTAAATACAATGACTAAAAAGAAGGGAAACTTACCTACAGACTCAATGCGAAAATCAAAACTAAGCTCAGAGGCCAGTTTCTTACTTGATTTTAGTTTTCCTTGTAGATTTACAATTTTTACAAACTCTTTAAAAAACAGAAAGAAAAGTCAGAACCAGAAATGAAAATCAAAAAAGTTAATGTGCATCAGTACTCAAACAACAAAAAAGTTGTTAAATAGGGGGCAAATAAAAATGCTGGATTTTTGGTTTAGTCATCTCTACTACTAGATTCGATTTAGGATTCACTAAGGGATTTGCATTATGTTACACTTCAGAGAACTGAAATACAGGCAAAATTGGTAGTGGAACAATATTTCATGTTTTTCTTTTAAAGAAGTCAGCAATAAGCAAAGTTTACTCAGAGGACAATCTGAATGTTGATTCATTCTGATTATATCAATAAAAGATGCTGCAAATGGCACAATACAACAAATTTTTTAAATAACCTTGGCCACCTATGAGCAGACCCCCAGCTATTAGTGCACTATGATAGATCCTAGGTTCAATCCTGGCATTACATGGTTATTAAGACCTGCCTGATGGAACCAGCCAGAGTGCTAGGAAAGCACCTTATCAGTGCTCTGTCTCTGACCCATCTCTATCTTCCCAATGCTTACAGCACAATGTACTCTTAACTGAAACATCACAGTATCTCTCCCTGCATGAAAAGAATCACAGCTAGCAGATGAATGAATCAAGTCTACAAGCAATTTAGAATCTCTGCCATCTTTCTGAAAGTTCATGTTATAGGCTATAAGTGATCAAAATAACATAGCCTTGTTTTATCACAGATTAGAATGAAGTTTTAAAAGAATTTCAGAATACTTTAATTGAAATTTTGTACAGGATAGTTTTATACAAAAAATTTATCCCAAAGTAAATTGTAAGAATATAAAGTTTCTAAGAAGATCAAATAAATCATACTTTTATCAGAATAAAGGACTGATATATACATACATCAATTAATTAAAATATATGTATAAATTTGGAGACCATAAGATTTAGGATTTTCTTTAAATAGAACAGTCAAGGTTGAAAAGTATAAATCTTGAATTATTAATTAAAATGAATTCCATGAGAAAATCTCTTTGTATTAGTAGAATAAAGTCTAAAATAGTACTTACTATCTAAGCACACTAGAACAGTATCTCTCTCCAACTGCGTTACATGAATGGAATCTAATTGTTGGCTGCCTTCAGGGAGAAAATTGGTGACAGTTAAACAACTTCTTTAAATGAGAAAAGAAACACAAATTCTGGCTTTTAATTATTTAAATCTAGCTTTCAAATTTAGCACAGAAGCTATATTTTGAAATTATATTATTAAAAATTGTCACATGGATCAACATTAAAACAAAGTATAAGCCCTCTGAATGGCTAACAGAGCTAAGAAAAAATTCAGTATGACAACTAATTAATATCTCAGCTAGCTTTAGAAAGGCAGATTACAAAGTAAAAGGAAGTATAAGGCAAACATGCTGCATGCTATAAAAGCACTAGATTTTGCTGTAGATTTCGTAGTAAATATGCATATTTATTACGCATACAATTATATTTGCCAGGGAAGATAAAACTAAAACATGGTGAGGCACGGCACCCCTGAGATTTAAAAAAAAAAAAAAGGTCAGTAATTCAGAAAAGAGCAAAAGATGAAAAAAAAACTATAATCAGTTTTGTTCCAGAGTCAGGGACGCTGTCTCATTTGCCAAGTCATCGAAAATCAGATGGGCTGGACATGTAATGTGATTTGGAGACGACCGCTGGACTAGAGCCGTTACCGACTGGATCCCACGGGATGTCAAAAGATCATGTGGCCGCCCACCTACAAGATGGTCAGACTTCTTTGTCAAGACCATGAATGAATGGTTTGAGGCTCTTCGTTTTCCTGAAACAACCAGATGCCATTGGGATACCCTGGCACGTGATAGGGTCAAATGGAAATGTTACTGGCGCCCACGCCGAGGAAATCGATGAATAATGGGATGTCTAGTGATCTAGTGATCAGTTTTCCTTATATTGGGCTATGAATTCTCTTAAGAGAACATAGTAACACAGAATGACATTTCTGCAGGAAGCAATACTTGACACTGATATTCACAGGAGCTCTTCCATTAACACATGCTACCAGAAGTGACATCATTTATGGAAAAGTTATAGTTTTTGTAAAATGATTCATTTTAGGCAACTAAGAGGACCTGAATAGTCTAGATGAATCTAAGAAAAGATTTTAGATTATCTAGAGCAGCGATTCTAAACTAGCTCTCTTTGTTAAGCCGAAGGAGCCTTTCCCTTAAAAAAACGCATATTATCATAAATACAAAAATTCATGTGTAGTTGACCCTGAAACAGAAGATGGGTTTGAAAACATATGTGGATTTTCTTATAGACAGATGAGGTGCTGGAGACATAAGGCACATGCCTTGCATGCATCCAACCCTGATTTGGTCCTACAGTATCACATGGTCCCTACAGCATTGATGGGTGCAGCCACAGAAGCCCGAGTTTCCTGAGAATCTCCTGGGAGATAATCTCATAAAAACAAAAACGATGACAAAAACATCCCCCAAGCTTACTATAAGTTTACAATATCAATAAAAGGTAGAATTCTGTAAAGAATTTTTTAAAATAATTTTCCCTAGTTTATTTCAATGTAAGAATACAGCATATAATACATATAAAAGTGTTGGCAATAATTTTATGCTCAGGAAACTTTCAGTAAATAGAAGGCTATCAGTAGAGCACAGTTTTTGGGGGAATCAGCACAAAGACTTCTGTATATAACAAGAGTTATATACAGAAGTTTTGATTCTCTGTGGAACCTGTGTACCTAAAACCCTACATTGTTCAAGAGTAAACGGATTTTTATTTTGGTGTGCTGGTAGAGTACTCAAAGTCCATGGATAATGAAGACTCCAAATATACACAAGTGATAAACTGTTGGTTTCTCAGACAACACTATAAATATATATTTTTTGTAAGCCTGGTCATGAATTTATTTAACATACATTTACTGAGTGTTGATAAATATAGGCTAATAAAAAAAATCAGACCAAGAACAAATGAAACTTGAAATATGAGACTTGAAATAGAAGTTCATTTTATGTGCAATGAATGTTGAACCTCAGGGTTCAACAATGAATATGGTGAGTAGAAGAAACAGCACAGGAGTTATGGTGCTTGCCTTGCATACTTCTCACCCCAGTTCAATCCCTGGAACTATATATGTCTGTTAAACACTGCCAGGGGGCCACTTGTGAGCAGAGCCAGGAATAGTCCATGGACGTTGCAGGATATAGCGCAACCCTCCTCTACCCTAAATGAAGACAATTAATAATGACTGGGAACCGAACCAACAATCATACGCAAAATGAAAAGGTTTAGGGACCAGCAAGATAGTACAGCAGGTAGGGCTCTTTCTTTGCATATATAAATATATTGGTACCTCTTATGGTCCTCTGGAGTACCTTCAGGATTGATCCCTGAGCACAGAGCCAGGAGGAATAAGCCCTAAAATCACTGAGAATGGTCAAAAAATAAAAATAAAACTCCTAATAATAAATACAACTCTTGAGAGTGATCTAAATGATTCTTCCTTAGGCAGTAATTCTCTTTCTAGCTTAATACTACCTCCTAATACTTCATATCAAAAATAGTTGCAAACACACATCAGAAAATCGTATGAAATTATTTACTGTGTATTATACAGTGTAATAACCAGTAAAAAAAGTTGGTGCTATCTGCTAAAATTGATCTTCATTGGTAAATAAACTAATTTAGAATCATTCTTCTTCTTCTTCTTCTTCTTTTTTTTTTTTTGCTTTTTTGGGTCATATCCAGCGATGCTCAGTCACTCTTTGCTCTACTTTTTTCTTTCTTTCTTTCTTTTTTTTTTTTTTTAAATTTTTGGGTCATACCCACCGACACTCAGGGGTTACTCCTGGCTCTTCACTCAGGAATTACTCCTGGCGGTGCTCAGGGGACCATGTAGGATGCCGGGAATCGAATCTGGGTCAGCTGCATGCAAGGAAAATGCCCTACCCGCTGTGCTATCTTCCTTGCTCTTAGCTCAGGAATTACTCCTGGTGGTGGCCATGGGACCATATGGGATGCTGGGGATCGAACCTGGGTCGGCTGAGTGCAAGGCAAACACCCTACCCGGCTGTGCTATTGCTCCCGCCCCTACAATCTTTCTTTTTTAGCAGTAACTACATAATAGAATACAGAATACAGCTCTATCTGGGCTGCTTATATTTTGGACTAATAGAAGGTGCAGGTGGAAATGAAGGATTCAGAATTCATTCCTACTTATTCCACTCAAAGCTATGACTTGATCCATAAAATGTGTTCATAGTCCAGTGCATGCTAGAGCTGGCTTGTTGCTGGTTGTTGAAGCTTCAGGAATTTTATGAGTCATATTACATCAGATTGTAAAATTTGGCTGTGATGGGATTGCTAATACTACAGAAACAAGGAAGTGCTACAAATCAGATTTCCCTGAAGCCCAGGTACTGTTAAACAGTTTCTTAGGCACCACTGAGCAAAAGGTTCATATAGATTCTTACTCTGAGAGTGACAGCGTAGATTTCACATTGACTTCAGTAGCATGCTCACACACTTATCACTTAGCATATGTCAGTCTTTCCCAAAGTGGGAGACACTGGGGAGCACTGAAATTATCCAAAGGCGGGGTGGTAGTAGCCTTGGGTGCACCTGGGGTTGCTTTCTGTTCGTTTACTTAAAGATAGTAGATTTCAGAGGGTTCTATGGTGTGGTGATTAGTGCTCTGAGCTTGGAACCCAGAGGTAGATGCCTAGGGTTATTCTTTTTTCATTTTTTTTTAAATTTCAGGACAACTGAGTAATTCTTTTCCTGAAAAGGGGGCAGCTGAAAAAATAAGCTTAGAAGTCTGGTATTCATGATCAAAATCCAAAGATAAATTAAGCCATCAAACTTATGATATATGTAACATACTCTTCACAAGATGGTAAAGAACACAGGCGCAGTAAATAATGAAACAGTCGCAGTGACCCTTGCTTGACGTTTTACCTTATGTATATAAGGGCTTGGTAACCTGGGGTTACAAATGATCACATAATATACAAACACAACCAGCAGTAAACTGGCAAAATAAAGACCCTTTTATTTCACTGAAGCGAATTTTCAAATGAGTTCTTGACTGCTATTTTTTTTTTTTAATTTTAAAGTCTGAGACTAAACCCACCAACCATCTGAGTTTTCACTGAGGTATACTTAATAGAATTCTAGGCTAAGGACAATTCTCAGAAACCAGATATATTTCCCTTTAAGTGTAAAACTTCTATTCAGGTCTGAAAAGCACTTAAATTCAATGATTCTAAGTAGTGTGAGAGCAAAAACTGAGTGAAAAAAGTAAAATCTTGGGTTTGGAATGATAATTCAGCAGGTAGGATGCTTGCAATGCCTAAGGGCAATTCAATTCTATTCCTGGCACCCTGTATGGTAAGAGAAAAGCCCTGAGCGCAGCTAGGTGTGGTCCTAAAACTAACCAACCAACCAAAGTTTCTTTGCTTAAAGAAGCTAACATTTAAAAGCCATACTGAAAAACTTATTTAGCAGCTCAAGGACTGTTAATAAAAGCTTTAAATGTCAGGAACCATTATAATGATTCCCCTTTCCTTTAGTAAAATAACTTGGATCAACTTGCCTCGGTCAAACCAAGATCCTAAGCTCTCTATGGATGCTGCTTGAGAAACCATGCTCTGATCCTTACCCAAAGGAGCTTCACACACTGAGCCTAGTCTGTTTCCTTTACATGCAAAAGCATCGCTATTTAATCATAAGATAAAAACACTTACCTGCACCAATTTCTGTAAACCATGAAGATGCAGAGTTCAAATTGATTGTCTCAAATTGAACTACCTGATTTGATTCCGAGCCCTTGCTAATGGCCACACAGACCATAGGGTATTCCTGTTCTGGTATTACCAGCATTTCAAAAACATTCAGAGGACTTGGCAATGGAAAATCAAAGTGCTGTGAAACATAAACAATTGTAATTCAGAAACGATTAACCCATTCACATTGTTAGTGGATAAAAACCATCAGAAAAGCTTTCAGTTTCTTAACTGATCTATTTCTAAAAATTGACATGATTATAAAAAAGTTGAATATTCTATAACAATTTTTTTATAGAGAACCAGCTGTTTCACCTTTATGGCACTGATGCACCTGGAAGTTTATACAGTTGAAGAGGAAACCTTTTTCTTAACTTTTAAAACTGAGGTACTGTGATTTACAATACCGTTAAGTGGTTTCCCATGGACATACTTCCAACACCACACTCTTCACACTGGACCCACCACTCTCTCCCAAAGTCCTCAATGACCTTCTCCTTTCCAATCTCATCCCTCCACAAACTCATTTTTTGTAGATCAGTTCTCCGCTGTGCTGCCTTTGGGTCCTACGCATGAAAGTGTTCTGTGTCTATCCCTTTCCTTCAGACTTCACTCAGCCTGACAGAATCTAGTTCTATCCATATTGTGGGGACTTGCCTGACCTTGTTCTTTTTTAGAGCTGCCTAGTATTCCACTGTGTATACACACCAAGACGCCTCAATTCATTCGCCTGTAGTTTGGAATCAGGTTGTTTCTGTGTTTTGGCTATTATAACAAGCACTGTGATGAACATAAGTGTGCACCTATCCTTTTGAATTAAAGTTTTTGTGTTTTAGGGACTCATGTCAAGAATGATTTACTAGAGTCATATGGGAATTCTATTCCTACTCTTTTGAGAGCTTTCTATATTGCTTTTATAAGGGTTGGACCCTTATAAATGTAGTTGGGACTACATTCCCACCAACAGTGCATGAGGGTTCTAACGAGGAATTCTTAACGAAGAGATACAAACAAGATAAATACCTATACAGAACCATAAATATACTGACTCTAGTTAGTGGCAAAGGGGTCTTATATTTTAGCTTCACTTGTATACTAATTTTTTCTAAAAAGAAAAAGTGTAAAAACCAAATATATATAAACATATACCTTAATCAACATGAATTTCTGCATTGGCTCATACCACTGAAGTAAAACAATTCCAGACTGTAAAGCTCCACAGAGGTATTTATGACCCGTGTAAGGGTTTCTGACTGGAAAGAAACAAAACAGACAAACCCAAAGCATTGAATACCTTTGTACTAAGACATTAGTTAAAAGTAATAACTGAGGGCTGGAGAGAGTGCAGCAGGTAAGACGCTTGCCTTGCTTGCGCAACCCTGGTTCTATCTTAGGCACTGTGTATAGTTTCCCCAAACCCCACTGGGAGTGATCCTTGAGCACAGCGCCAGGAATAAACCCTGAGCACCACAGGCATTATCCAAAAACAAGACAAAACAACAACAACTAAGTTAGACACACCTTAAAGTAAATGTCTGTGCTATCTTTGTAAAGGCAATATTGATACAAGTGAAAAAATAACCCAATGAAATGTGATCTCCCATTGATATAAAAGCCTGGATAAAAGAAACCACCTGGTAGGCTCTTCAGAAAACAGCATATTAAATGTAAGCTTATGATCTAGCAAGAGATAAAGAGAAAAATATATTTATACAAGCATTTGTTTATGAACATTCATAATAGTAGTATTTATAATTATATCATACTGAAAACAAGTCAAATGTCCATCAGCTGGTGAGAAAATTATCAAAATGTCAACTATTACTTCAAAGGAATATTACTCAGGTATTAAAAAGGAATAAACTACTGATATGTGTTTCAACATGAATAAATACCAAGCACACTATGCTAAGAAAAAGATTCAAAAGATCAAATATCATGCAATCCTAAATATCCAGAAATATATAGGATATTTAGGATATTTACTTATCCTAAATATCCAGAAAAGGCAAGCCTATAATGACGATAATTTGATTTTGATTACTGGTTGCCAGAGATTGTGGATAGAAATGGAGATTGACTAACTACAAATTAAAAATATTTTCAGGGTAAAAAAAAAAAAAAAGAAACCACCTGAAATGATTATTTAGCTGATAAAGGAAAACTAGTTGTTTCTATTCTCTAGGATGACAAAGGTGAGCAGAAAGTGAGAATAATTATCTCCACCAATGACCCCAATTCCCTCCCCCGCTCCCCTAACCTGCCTCTATGGCAGGGTCTTTATCTCTTTTCTCTTTCTCTTTCTGATTAAATCTTTTCTTTGGCTCCACTAGTCTTTCTGTTTACCCATATTATCACAATTTTTTGAGGGGGAGGAGGGGGACACACACCGCCCTACTCAGGGGTTAGTTACCCCTGGCTCTACACTTAGGAATTATTACTGATGAGCTTGGGGGATTATATGGGGTGCCAGGGATTGAACTGGGCCTGCCGCAGATAAGGCAAACACCCTCCCCTCTATACTAGCTCTCTGGCCCTTATATCTCATTTTTAAATTACACATATTCACTTCTGAATGTTAAGATTCTTAAGCATAGAAACTGTTAGAAGAACTATTTTAGGGCCAGAACAATATTACAATTGGTAGGTTATTTGTCTTCCAATACCTGATTGCCAGCCAACCTGGATTCAATCCCAGTATGGGCCCCTGGGCCCACCAATATGGGCCCCAATATGGGCCCCTGGGCCCACCAGGAGTGATCTTTGAGCATAGAACTAGAGTAAACCCTGAGCACTGCCAAGTGTGGCCCAAAAAAAGCAAACCAAACCAAAAACCGAAAACAAGCATTTCAATATGAAAATATCTAAATCAGTGCAATCTAAAGAAGTGCTATTTTCATTTTCTGACAGGAGAGCATAAAAAAAGGCAAAATAAACCTATTGCTTCATTTTGGGTAGGATTATAATAGTCATCTATTTAAGGTAAGATGAAAATAACTACCTCACAGCTTACTGAAGATGTACCTTCCTTGAATAAACTAAAACAAAACTCATATTGGTCTTTCTCCCCAATTTGACTCCCGTTAATCTAAGAGTATAATGATTATAAGAACCATATTTGTAGTAAGCTCTAGGTTATGAGCTTGTATCTTAGACCTTAATTTTTTATCTTAAGCTTCTAGACCTCTTTGAGTTGCAGATCTTGGTAATATGATTAATAGACATGAATCTCAATCTTTCTAGACAAAAAATTCATAGAATATGCTTTCACTAAGAGTACACTACTGTTATGGTTATGTAACGTAAGACCAATGTTAGATTCTCTGATTAAAAAAAGAAGAATTAACCGAAAGCTAGGAGCCCAGGACCCCAAACTATGGACCAGGGTTGTGTTGATGCTCTGCTACGAGTCAGTAAGAAGCATCTATCCCATGCAGCTGTTTGAGGGTGAAGAGAGAGAGCATGACTAACTTTGGTCCTCAATTCAGCCTTGCCCCCAAAGAGTCTTCGCCCTCTCCTCTGGGAGGAACTCTCTGAGCCCAGGAAGATAGGAGCGCCTCTGTTAGCAGAGTCTAAGAATATGACATATGCTTGGTGCTGGCAATGCCGGATCGCTTTTGGGTTGGGACAGTCATGGAATATCTGAAAAGCAGATCAACGGCATGGCAGGGTAGGCTTGCATCACTTGGCCCTAAGAAGGACCATGTACTAGAAATCAGGACTTGTGGGCAAGCGAGACGACGTGGTGGTGGAGTAAGCTTCTAACATGCAGATGGAGTAAACTTCCCTGGTTAGTATTGCTCTGTGTATCATGGCATGCCACTGCTAGAAAAAATCCCGCCTTATGACTCCATGGGTGAGATAACGGAAGTTCAACACTTGCTATTTTTTCCTGGATTCTGCCCTATGTACTTCTTCCCTTTGCTGATTTTAATGCATTCTTCCTCTGTAATAAACCATAGCATGAGTAAAACTGTCTTTTCCTGCCTTTTTTTGGGGCCACACCTGGCACTGTTGGGAGGACTATAGGGCACCAGAGATCAAATCCAGGGCGCCTATATGCAAAGCATGTGCACCAGCCCTTTCCGCTATCTCCTTAGCTCCCTGAATATAACTGTTTTTGAGAGGTTCAATGAGTTCTTCTAGCAAAACTTTAAACCTGAAGGATTTGGGTATCAGAACTGAAAATACTCTTGTGTGGACTGTTCCCCCTAATGTCATAGTTGGTTAAAGCTCTACAATAATATTCCTAAAGCACTAAGCAGTAGATAACTAGTTCATAAATGGAAATGTCAAGTAAATGAGAGCTAGCATATTCATAGAGGTATAGCCTCAAGGACTATTTTTTTTAAAGTCTTGGAACATTATGCTCTGAGAAAATGAAGGTGATCAGGGCCAGAAAGATGGAATCATGCTTTGCATGCAGGAGGCCTTTGTCTGACCCCCGACACACATGGTGCCCTCGGTCCTGCCAGGAGCGGCCTTTGAGCAAAGATATCACAAAAAAAGGAAAGAAAAATTAAGGCTACTCTTTCCAAACATGCTGTCATGACCCTCTATACGCTTTATCCACTTTGATCGCTTGTTTTTAAATTTGTTTTTACTTAAAAACAAATAAAAAAAAAACACATTTGGATTCTTTCTTGCCAAACAAGGCTTTTGAGATCATTTATTTGGGGGAGGTCTTGTAGAACTGGACACCAAACTCGGAGCCCTTTAAGCTATCTCCTTCACCTCCTTCATGTAATTTTAAAGATGTTGAAAGTCCTGACTGCTCAATATGATAAAAAAAATTTACTCACCTATGCAACATTTGTGGCAGCCCTTTGTATCAGGAATCTTTGTTGTTAAAGCGAACTTCCTGGAAAAACAAACAAAAAATGATAGTAGCAGATGTCCCCAATTGCAGTGGCTCCCACACAGTGATCTATCAATCAGCTTTGAAGAACCAGTTAAGGATTTATAAAAATTGCTTTGAATCCTGTCTCCAAATGAGCTGACTTTGCAGGGCTGGAGCAGGTCTGGGAATGTGTATTATAAAATCTGTACAGGCAATTCTCATCACTCATCATGAGTCAAGTTAAGGAAACAATGATCTCTAAACTCTTAACAACACATACTTTAGGGGCCAGAGCGATAGCACAGCACTTAGGGTGCTTGCCTTGTATGCGGCTGACTGGGGTTCAATCCCCAGCATCCCATATGGTCCTCGGAGCACCGCCAGGAGTAATTCCTGAGTGCAGAGCCAGCAGTAGCCCCTAACCATTGCCGGGTGTGACCCCCCAAAACCAACCAAACAAACTAAAACACATACTCTATTAGACACTAAGTTTCATGTTAAGACAAAGAACTTTTTTTTTAGTGGCCTAGGAATAATGACTATATAAAAATAGAAGTGAATTATTTTTCACTCCTGGTAGAATACAAATATTCTGTACCTTGGTAGTATGCGGTCTGGAAACCTATGAGTCTGAATATGGGCAGCCAATCCTGGCTTTTTGGCTTGTTCAAACAAAGCTATAAGATTATGAGAGTACAGCTGAAAAGTTTTTCCTGTGAAAGAGAAAGAAACATGTTACTTTTATTAGAAGTCTTACTTAAGGAAAATACAATTTTCAAGCAAAAGAAAACATAATTACCTTCTAAAATGAGGAATCCAGGTATGTTCAAAGAGTGAAGCAAACCAAAAAATACAAAAAATCACCAGTTAATATTATTTTGAGAGATAATGGATAAAAACAATTAAAATATAGTAGATGGAGCATGGAATATAATTATTCCCAGCATGGAATATAATTCTATCCTCATATATCAAATGGAATTGAGGACATAAAAATTCATCAAACAAAATAGATAATTGTGTTTCCTAAAACACAAAATTAGGCATATTCTATTAAATGATGTGGGCAATAAATAAATCTCAGTGCAGCTAGCTTGGAAACCATCACACAGCATTTTACAATGGATATACTTAAAAACGATGCACAAGGACTAAGAGAATGACCATCACTTGAAATCAAACAATATGCTCTTTGTAAATACTTTCACCCTCTCAAATTTATAAATTTATAAAGAATCTCAGACCAGTATAAGTAGCAAGTGGTCATCTACTTTATACACAGAGTAAATTATGAAAGTGGTATTTCTTAAACAAGACCACATTCACATAATCAACTGAGATAGTTGATCCGCAACGAAACTTTAAAGCATAAGTAGCTTAAATGCACACTTTATCCTGGAGAGCCTGAGAATGCAGTAAATGAAATCTAGGATTGGGATAGAGAGACAGTGAATAAAGCACATGTCTTGCAAGTAGCTGTGGAGGCCCAATCCCTAATGCCCCATATAATCCCCTAAACCCTGCCACCAGGGCTTCCTGAGTGCCAGTGGGTATGGCCGTAAACAAAACAATCCAGTACCTGTCTCCCCCACCCCCCAGCATGGAATATAATTCTATCCTCACATATCAAATGGAATTGAGAACATAAAAATTCATCAAACAAAATAAATGAAAAAAAATCCTTTAACAATTTATCTGAAGTGAAAAAAGGGGTATTATTTTTGGTAACTAATACATTAGATGCCAAAACTAGTAATAATTATGGACCTCAGTTCCATGACCTGAAGAATGGTTTGGGGCTCTTCCTGTCCCTGGAGCAAGCAGATGCCCTTGCGTTACACTTGCTTGTGACAGGACTTATGGAGATGTTACTGGTGCCCACTCGAGGAAATCAATGAACAATGGGAAGACAATGATACAGTGAATACATTAGAAATAGTTAAAAAACCTGAAATGATCATCTTATATTCTATAATCAGAATAAGAAAATCTTAGAAGACTATGCTTTGAGAAAATGAAGGTTACTAGGTCTGAAAGATGGAAAATTTCAAGTAGCAAGTCAAATCTAGACTTTATTTTTAAAAAATGGGTAGGGAATAAGGGAAAATAAGTCTATACCACTACCCATTTATCTCTTAACAACAACCAAGAAAAGAACAACACATAAAAATAAAGTTCAAATAAGCTGCTCTGGAACCAGGTGTTTATAGACTTCAAAGCATTTAGTCAAGGGGCCGGAGTAATAGCACAGCAGGGAGGGAGTTTGCCTTGCATGCAGCCGACCCGGGTTCAATTCCCTGGCATCCCATATGGTCCCCGAGCACTACCAGGAGTAATTTCTGAGTGCAGAGCCAGGAGTAACTCCTGAGCATTGCCGGGTCACTTGATCACTTCACTTGATCACTTGAACCCGTTATTCATCGATTTGCTCGAGCGGGCGCCAGTAACATTTCCATTGGACCCTATCACGCGCCAATGTAGCCCAATGACATCTGGTTGATTCATTCCTGAGCATTGCCGGGTATGACCCAAAAAAGCAAAACAAAACAAAACAAAACCAAAAACAAAGCATTTGTCCAAGATGGCTAACATGTGGGCCAGAATTCTACCAGCAGTATTTTGTCTTCACAGGGTATTCAGGATATTTCCTTTCACTTAGTTATCACAACTACCTTGTTAGGCTCTTTATCCTCATTTTATGGACACGAAAACAGAGAGGGTAAGTTATTTGCCTCAGATCACAGAGAAAGGAAGGAGTTAGAATAGCTCCTTCAAATGTTCCACTTTTTGCTCCTAATTCTCAATGGAGGGCAGCAATGGTGAGAAGGATGAAGAGGACCGAGAGGAAAGGAGGACTTTGAGCTGACCAGCACAGTGACAGACCTCCAGAGCCGAGAGGCTGGAGAACACAGGACTGGCCCCAGGCTCCCTGAGCAGTGCCCTGGAGGTTGTTCATGACCCCCTGGCACCCCGAAAGATGCTGGTCGGTTTGGAAGTAGTTTCTTAACTGAAGGTAGGCTTCCTCCCAAAGATTCTCTGCATTCTGTTACTAGGAAAAAAAACTTCTAGTCTCAAAAATGTTATTATAGGCACCCAGAATAACATTTTTAAAAGTGTACACAAAAATTACATTTCTCTGCTTGTCTATGACTTATTTTTATAGTATTTTCAACATATACATACCTGACAATGACATCAAAGTATTATTGATAACATAGAGCCAAGTACATTTCCGTGGAAACAACTGGAGAAAAAGAAGATATTTAAAATCTTCCAACTTTCATTCTCTCCCCCTAATAGAACAGCTTTAATTTCCATTCCATTTCAACCTTTGTAAATTCCACAATCTGAAGCAGTATTTTAAAACCACTTTCTATCTTTTGGTAAATAACCAAAGCTCTTAGAGAGAAAAAATTTCTTTTACATGAACATGTAAAAAATACAGTTTCATCCCTTTAAATATTTGAATAAAAATGTTAAAACAAATAAAAAATTGATTGAAAATTTGTATTTCTTTTACTCAATCTACCCAAATTAATTTCTTGAATAAAAAAATCACGGTAGTATAATAAAATATTTTATAAATTAAATAAATAAATAAACCAAAAAATTAAAATTACCTGTTCCATAGTTGCCTCATGTAGCTCATTGAGATTCAAAGTATAAATACCATCTTCAGTTCCAAAAATAATGTACTGATCTAAAAACAGTTAAGACAGAATTTACTACCATTTTTCTTAAATCATTTACTAAAGACTCTAAGAACTAAACAGTGACTCATACACTTAAAAGTTATTTTGGGGCCGGAGCGATAGTCCAGCGGGTAGGGCGTTTGCCTTGCACGCCGGCCCATGCCGGCCCAGGTTCGATTCCCGGTATCCCATATGATCCCCGAGCACCACCAGGAGTAATTCCTGAGTGCAGAGCCAGGAGAAACCCCTGAGCATTGCGGGTGTGACCCAAAAAAGCAAAAAAAAAAAAAAAATCATTTTATATTTTGTTTCTGTGCCACGCCCAGTTACTCCTGACTCTGCCTGCACGCAGGGATCACTCCTGGCTTTGCTTGGGGGACCATATGGGGTGTTGTGATCAAACCTGGGTCAGCTGCATGCAAATTAAGCATCTTACACACTGTACAATCTCTCTGGCCTCACAAAGTTCTCTTCTAAAATTCATATCACATTCTTTTTCGGAGGGTGGGGAAGTAGGGATGTACATCTGGCTGTGCTCAGGGATTACTACTGAGTCTGCACTAAGTAGCTAAACTTGGGAGACCAGGGATTAAACCCGGTTAGTCAAGTACAAAGCAAGCACCTTAACTGTCTTTTTTAAATTACACTTCTTTACGTTCCCCAAGTTTATCCCCCAAAAAAAAAAATTATGGGAGAGGTCCATAAATCGCTTTGCTCAAAACTTAAAGATTGTATCACATTTATATCATCTATGCAAGTCACTTAACACCACAGAAAAGCACTGACAGAACACTATCACAGAATGCAGACATTTAGAGAAACACAAGTACTTACTCCTCCAACTTTTGCTTTTCTGAGCTGTAGCCCAACTCCCATTTTTTAAAAACGTATTCTGTTATTAATTCACTCTGGCTTTATTTTATTTACTATGCAATCTTTCAACTTAATTTTTCCTATCTAAATACATTAAAGCTGTATATTTTTGCATAATATATCAAACATTCTTTGAACAGGAAACAAATTAAATAGAAACCATAAATCATTAACACACTGAAACTATAGAAGCACACTAAATTTCTGGACCTTGGGTTTTAAACATTATTTTCTAGTAAAAAGCACCATGGATTTAGTCTAGAGGGAAGGAAAAGAGAAAGAGAGAGAGAGAGAGAGAAAGAAATAAAGAACCTGCCATGGAGGAGGGCTGGAGGAGGGGGAGGGAACCGGGGACGTTGGTGGTGGGAGATGGGCACTGGTGGCGGGATGGGTGCTGGAACACTGTATGACCAAAACCCAAATATGAACTTTTTAATTGCATATCTTTGTAATTGTAAAAATAAAAAATTTTAAAAAGCACCATGGATTATTACAGAAAAGACTGACTCCATCTCTAAGAAGGAAAATATAAAGTGAGACTAGAAATCTAACGGTGTATAAAAATAAAAAAAATTAAGAAAACGCACATATTAAACTTTTCTGAAGGACACAGAAAATCCCACTGATCAAAAATTCTGGGACTATTTACTGTTAAAATAGTAGCAATAAATTATATTTCATAGAAGAGAAAAAACATGAAATTCAAACTGGTGTAAGTACATGAAGAAAAACTATGATTGATGTCAATGGGTTACCAGTAGACTGTCAACGAACTAAAACTGTCAGTGAAAGTCAAAAGATGACATTTAATAGGTATCAATGTATATTCACTCAAACTACTATGAACCCAGAATAACAAATTACAAAATGGAAAATATTAACTTGACAGTGCAGAAAGCTAATGAAGAATGCCAATATCACCAATACTCAGATGGACAGCTGTATGATATGTAACTCCTAATATAATGTGCAGTTATCAGAATCCAGTAACAAACCTGTAATATTTCCATGTGAGAATTCACACATCAGACACAAAATAAGCAGTTTTAAAAATGTCAAGTTCAAAAGAGACAAAGAAGGTTGTGTAATTGTTTCCGGTTAAGAGTTGAACCATGCACAAAATGTATTAAAGATCTCAATATCAAACCTGAATCCATAAAGTATGTCAAAGAAAATATAGGAAAACTCTCGACGACGTTGAAGCTAAAGGCATCTTCAAAGATGAAACACCACTAAAAAGCAACTAGACGCAAAATAAACATATGGGTCTACATGAAACTAAAAAGCTTCTGCACCACAAAAGAAACAGTGACCAAGATACAAAGACAGTCCACAGAATGGGAAAGAATATTCACCCAATACCTATCTGATAAGGGGTTAATATCCAGGATATATCAGGCACTGGTAGAACTTTACAAAAAGAAAACAGCCAACCCCATCAAAAAAATGGGGAGAAGAAATGAACAGAGAAAGTTTGACAAGAAGAAATTCAAATGGCCAAAAGGCATATGAAAAAATGCTCATCATCACTAATCATCAGAGAGATGCAAATCAAAACAATGAGATATCATCTCACACCACAGAGACTGGCACATATCCAAAGGAGCAAGGACAACAAGTGCTGGTGTGGATGCAGGGAGAAAGGGACTCTCATCCATTGTTGGTGGGAATGTCGACTGCTCCAGCCTTTTTGGAAAACAATATGGACATTCCTCCAAAATCTAAAAACTGAGCTCTCATTTCGACCCAGCCATACCACTCCTGGGAATATACCCTGGGAAGCCAAAAATACACAACAGAAACACCGTCTGCACTTTTATTTCATAGCAGCACTATTCACAATAGCCAGAATCTGGAAACAACCAGAGTGCCCAAACTCTGATGACTGGATAAAGAAACTCTGGTACATCTACACAATGGAATACTATGCAGCTGTTAGGAAAAAAGGAAGTTATGAAATTCGCCTATAAATGGATGGACATGGAGAGGATCACTGTCTTCCCATTGTTCATCGATTTGCTCGAGTGGGCACTAGTAACATCTCCATTAGTCCTGTCACAAGCAAGTGTAACCCAAGGGTATCTACTTGCTAAAGGGACAGGAGTAGCCGAAACCATTCTTCAGGTTATGGAACTGAGGTCCATAATAGTTACTAATCTTTGGCATAAAAAGTAAATAAAACAGGTAGCTTGCCAGGCTTTACCGTGTAGGTGGTATAGTCAGGAAACAAATTAAAGATACCTATACCACCTACATGGTAAAGAGGATCACATTGAGTGAAATTAGCCAGAAGGAAAAAGTCAGATATAGAGTGACTGCATTTATTTGCATGATACAAATATATTTGTATCATATATATGTATCATATGTATCACATATATGTATGTATATATGTATATATGTATGTGTGTGTGTATATATATATATATATATATATATATATATATATATATAGCATGAAACCAATATCCAAGGTCAGGCAAAACATGGATCAAAACATGGATCAGGAGGTCTTGTCAAAGGTGGAATCTACCACAAATGTGTGGGAGTCAGAGGTTAGGTAAGACAGAGAAGGGAACAGTGTGCTAATAATTGTCCAAAGTGGTAATACCAGCCTAGAACTGAGTATTGAATACAGGCAAAATGATACACATGATAACCTCTAAATGCATGTATTGTAATCCTTAGTGTGTAATAGAAGGAAGAGAAAGAGAGAGAGAGAGAGAGAGAGAGAGAGAGAGAGAGAGAAAGAAAGAAAGAGAAAGAAAGTAAAGAGATAAAGAACTTGTCATAGAGGCAGGTTAGGGGAGGGGGAGGGAACTGGGAACATGGTGGTGGAGGGATGGGTGCTGGAAGACTGTAAGACTAAAACCCAAACATGAACTTCTTTGTAATTGTATATCTCACTGTGGCATAATAAAATAAAATTTTAAAAAATAGGGAAAAGGGGAAAAGTTGAGAGAACAGAAAAAGAGGAAATAGGCTTTTGCCTTGCATGCGTCTGACCCGGTTCAATCCCAGGCATGGACCCCAAAACACTGCTAGTAGTAATTCCTGAGTGCAGAGCCAGAAGACTTGAGCATCACCGGATGTGACCCAAAAAAGAAAAGAAATATGTGCAAAGGCCCTTAGTTCAATTCACAACATTGCATGCCTCCACCCCAGTACCACCAAGTGCAGGTCCCCAAGCATTCCCAACCCTCTGCAGGGGACGCAGTATGTGAGAGAGAGAGAGAGAGAGAGAGAGAGAGAGAGAGAGAGAGAGAGAGAGAGAGAGAGAGAGAGAGAGAGAGAGAGAGAGAGAGAGAAGAGAGAGAGAGAGGAGAGGGGAGGGAGGAAAATGAAAGGAGGAAGGAAGGAAAGAGACCTACCTCCGTTCACCAAGACCCCCCAATTCTCTTCCTATTAATCCCCCAAATTCAGTTATAAGGATCAGTTCTTTGTTGTTGCCTTGCTGTGTATCTTTAAGACACATGAGAGGTCATTCTGTATCAATCCTTTCTACTGACTCTGTTCAGCATTATATCCTATAGTTCCATCCAGTTCATAGCAAATTACATGATTTTTGCTCTTTCTTAAAGCTGCAGAATATTCCATTGTGTATATATCACAACTTCTGATCCATTCATCTATAGTTGGGAATTTGGGTTATTTCCATATCTTGGCTATTATAGTAGGCACTATGATGAATGCAGGTATGTTTATATACTTTTTATATACTTTCAAATTAAATTTCTGTACTCTTGAGACAGTGTTTAGTCGTTACAGCTGGGGTTGAGGAAGAAGGGCTTACCTGCGTAGTGGGTAGAAGTCTTGGATAGTGCTAAACATCCTACCACACACATAGGATAGGTTTCACAATGAGAAATGACCAGGCCCAAAATGTCAGTAGTATAGGAGAAAAAGAAATCCTGTTTTATGCGCCAGACAGATAATACAGAATGTAAGGCACTTGCTTCACACACACCTAACCACTTCCATTCTCGGCACCACACATCACATTCTGAGTTCATCAGAAGTATCCCTGAAGACCTGAGCACAGCTGGGTGTGGCCCAAGCAAACAAACAGAAGTCCTGCTTTGCAATTATTATAACTAATACAATTCAGCAGAGATGTTATTCTTTTTTTTTTGCTTTTTTTGGGTCACACCCGGCAATGCTCAGGGGCTACTCCTGGCTCTGCACTCAGGAATCACTCCTGGTGGTGCTCGGGGACCATATGGGATGCCAGGGATCGAACCCGGCCGGTATGGGCCGGCCGCATGCAAGGCAAACACCCTACCCGCTGGACTATCGCCCGGCCCCAAGAGATGTTATTCTTGATGGACAAACAAAGGTCCAAAGACTTTTGAGGTTATACATCAAAAAAGAGAACTGAGATTCAAATTCATGTCCTGCTCATCTCAAGCTCATGGCCTTAACGTTGCATTTTTTTATGTTGCATTTTTTACTAGTTTAAATCAACAAATAATGTTAAGAATGTGAAAAGTAGATGCTACAGCATAGAGCACACAGAAACCAACCACTCTTTTTCAAGGACTTGGCGCTTGACATGGTAGTTCTGTGAATTAGACCACGAGACTTGTTTCTCTTTATCCCGGAATGCATTCTTGCTTTGCAAGTTTATGCATTTCAGGACAGACGAGAGGTGCAGGGAGTTTTGCGCCTCTTTAGAATAGCAGTGTTAGGTGACAGGTATGGTTCTTATAGCAGGACACACGCCCTGCAGTCACATCTCTTTAAACTATCAGTGTCAGGTTGCCATTGTCGTGCTTTCTCTTTTTTTCTTTTTGGGTCACATCCGGCGATGCTCAGGGGTTACTCCTGGCTCTTTGCTCAGGAATTACTCCTGGCGGGGCTTGGGAGACCATATGGGATGCCAGAGATCAAACCCGGTTGGCCGTGTGCAAGGCAAACGCCCTACTCACTGTGCTATCGCTCTGGCCCTGCCAGAACAGTTCTCTAATATTGTGGCACTAATACCCCTGTTAAAATGCTGTTCCCTAAAATATAGGAACTACTGTACTACAGTGATACAGTGATAGGTCACCTACACTTAAATCTATTTTCTAGTAAGACTACAGTGGTTGGTGAGTATTTGGTACTCACATTAGCATATCAAAAGGGCTCTCCAGATAGTCTATTTCTTGTTGGCTCAGCCCAAACACACATACATAAATCAAGAGCAGATTTGGTAATAGGTCTCAATATTGGAAGTCAAAATAATCCGCTGACACAATCATGCTGTGTTTCACAGCCATGCTTTAATCTTTTAAATCATAGAGAAACTCATTTCAAAAATAAAAACATGTCTAAATATGTCACTGCAACTGTATCCTGAAAATCAGATTCATAAACACTTTTCAATCAAAAATGGTGATTTATTATTCTGTGTAGATAGTGCTTGTATTTTTGTTATTGTGGATAGCTCATAAAATCATAGTATTCCAATTTGATTATTTAAAAATTAAAAATAATATTCTAAATTGATGGGCTGCTATAATCTTTTCAAAATATTTTTCCAATGTAGTTTATCTTATTCCATAATTTTTGTTTTCAGAGAAGTGTTTCCTTGGAAACTGAATTTCTAATAGACAAATGGGCTAAATAAATTACCTTTATTCATTTATCCTTTCATTGTAATTAAATCTTCTACATAAAAGAGTTGATTAATAAGACATGGTTGTTAAATGCTAACATGGTCTCTGAATTGAATATTGAACTTTTCCAATAGAAGGAAGGAGATGATACAGGAGTTAATGGAAAAAGTAATACAATTTAAGCAGACTGAATTAAAAACAATACGTTGATAGATTTTTCTGATCTATGAAAATGTACTGTGATTATGTAGGAAATGATTCTTCAGCAGAAAAACAAGCTGAAGAAAGTATAAGGAGAAGAACAACAAGATGGTTCTAACTAAGTCAGCCAAGAGTAAACCCTGAGAACGGGGCCAGGAGTAAGTCCTGAGTACTGCTTAGTATGTGGCCCAAATCTCTCCAACCTCTACAAAAAAAATGAAAAATTAAAAACATTTCAATGATTATAAGGAGGATCCTTTCTCACAATAAATATTTTATTAAAAATTTATATCAAAAGTTCAGAAATTTACCTTTAGTATCAGGATGTATCCAAGATGTTGCACAATTAATTTTCAAAGGGCAGCCATCAAAAAACTTTGGAAAAACATGCTCCCATCTTATTTATAGTGAAAGAAATATAGTTATTTAATTAGATCTTTTTTATATTTTCTTAGAAAACAGGATTACTATGAACTGTTAAACTTACTCTTTGTTGACTATAATTACACAAATAATTAAACTTCTGATTATAAAATGATATATTTGATATAACTAACACACTTTACCAAGAGTCTCAGATTCTTGAACTACTGAGATCAAAAACATCAAATTTATTAAAATATCTATGTATATCAATAATATATCCTAAGAATATTAAGTCACTACTTAATGAGCAATATTAGTATGAGACAACAGATCAATATGCGACTTTACTAATTATCACTATGTGATTCTAACACTATAACAGTAAAAACAGACAAGATTTTACATTTATCTGACTGATTAAGGTAGTGTGTGTGTGTATATATATATGTATATATGTATGTATATGTGTATATATATAAAATCCACTTATAGCACTGGCTTATCTACTTAGAGATGAATATTAACATAAACTTGTTCCCCC
The DNA here is from genome assembly GCA_021461705.1 of Cryptotis parvus. NCBI lineage: Eukaryota > Metazoa > Chordata > Mammalia > Eulipotyphla > Soricidae > Cryptotis > Cryptotis parvus. The sequence goes on along the minus strand of JAJIBD010006635.1, from coordinate 53,873 downwards.
ACCCGCACTGTGTATAGTTCAGTGTGGAAATGAGTTTGCAGGTAGAAAAGCATTTGACCCATATAATGATGAAATCAATACTATTATCATAATGAAATTTACTTGGTTTTTATAGACTATTATGAAAACATAATTGTCAATTTTGGGGGGAAAAAACCCAGCCTCTTGAAATTGTAACCAATCAAAGATTAGGGCACATCACTTGAAACACGGCATGCCCAAATGGATTTTGAATATTCTTCCTGTCAACAGCTCAGTATACTTGGTGGCAAATACATAATCTCCTGCTGCTTCTACAGAGGTAAATAATGCCAAGTTATCCTCAAAAAAGTATTTCTTACCAGCACTTTTGGGGTGGGTGGAAGGCCATTGATGGCAGGTTTCTGTAAGAAAAATAATTAATACCATCAGATCACTGAAGTCTTACAGACACTTTCACACATTTGGAGATTCAGTTATTCGGATTCCTGAATTAAACAGTCTATGCCCATGCCTGCTAAGTACAGCATTAGTTGTATCGAATTGCTAAGTGCCGGCTATACCTACAGGGAAGTCGCGCTTGTCCTTTTTTCGTGGTAGCTGTGGCGCTTGTGCTGATCCTTCTGTATTTTCACTAATCAGTTTTTGAAATACCGTCACCATTTCCTAGAGAGAATCATAGTTAAAAAGTTGAATGACTAACCAAGTATAATCCTTGAAAAAACATTTCCTTGCCTTTCCCAATGCTTTTCCCTATACATTGTGAAGAAATATTCACTGCCAACACATCAGTGGAGCCCTTCTCTAGACTACGGGTGTGCAGCACTGAATCATTATCAGTGACCTAAATTCATGAAAACAAAAACTGCTTTTCCATATTAGAAAAATTAAAGGACCAAGTGCCTTTCAAAAACCAAACCTCATTTACTTTTAGAGCTAATCTTGGAGTTTACATCGAAGGTGCTACTTTCTCACTCCTATCCCACTGCACTACTTTCAACACACTTCAGATTTTTCTGCCATCACTGTATCCATTAGGCCTTTCATTTCTTCAGGAACGCCTGCCATCATTTCACTAAGTCTGCTGATACTCTGCAGAGCTCATCCCTCTTCTGCCTCTCCTCATGTCCTTCCACTAGCTCTTGTTTTCTATGATAGAACAGTGTTTCACAAAAGATATCCTAACCTCTGCTATAGAACCTGAACATCTGGAGGGCAGAAAAATGCATCGATTTTTCAAAATTTCATTAGTGCGGGATTATATTAGGATTAAACTGGACTGCATCTATTTCAGCTCATTTCATATGGAATTTGAAAAATCTTCGCAAATCTTTAAACAACAGTGAGATTTACGAAGAAAAACAAAGGCATTATTTAAAATAGGATCCAAATGGCTTTCCCTTTTCACTTCTATTTATTTACCCAGATCACAGTATCTGGCTGTGTTCCGCTCCAAGGCTGCTGATACTGCTAGCCATACCAATAGAGGATGCCTCAGCGGCTGGCCCACAACTGGGGCTACTCTGTCTTCTGAGAATGTGGGGAGCTCTGTTCTCTGAATCAGGGCACCGTTTATAGTTGATGATTTTTCTTCATCTGGAAGGCTGTCTTCAGGATAACTGTTTATCCTTGGCTAGAGATAATACAAGATATACTTACTTTAATGAATTTCTATAAGAAATAATCACTTCGTTATCTCTAGTTATCCAAGACTGGGGAGGAAAATATCTTCTATGTAGCTCAATTCACTGGGAGAAATGAGCAAAGCGAACTAGAGTTAAGTTACTCTGCGCTTGTCCATGCTTTCTTTTTAGTTTTGGGGACACACCTGGCAGCGCTCAGGGCTTACTCCTTGCTCTTTGCTCACAATCTCTCCTGGCAGTGCCTGGGGATGCTATGTGGTGCTGGGGATCGAACCTGGTCAGCCACATGCAAGTGTTTAGTGCATGGGAAGTGCCTTAACTGCCATCCTATCTATCTGGCTGGGCCATATAATATTTTTAAATCAGAACTGAAAAAAAATTAAATCATAATCAATGAAATAATGTAAATAATTCACAAAATATTTAAAAATTAGAAGCAAGCAGGGAAGCTGACTTGGTGGTGCCAGTAACTGAACCCAGGGGCTCTTGCATGCGAGAAATGATCTACCACTGAACCACATTCCCCAGCTAAAATAAATCTTTAAAAATTATTTAACGTAAATATTAAACAGGACTTATGTTCAAAATCTTTAAACAGCTCACCTTAGGAGGTAGGGGAGGCGGTACTGCACGCTTTGAAGTTGATCTAGTATAGTAAGAAAAAAAAGCATTTTGCTGATAAATGATAACATACAGAGACACTAGTACATGTGCATTAAAATCTGTTTATATTCAGGGGATGAAAAGCCAACACACTATGAAACAAAATATTTTTAGATCTCATTCTATTAAACTGTATTAGATCGAGCCATAATAAAAATATTTCATAAAATTAATATAATTTTTTTTTTTTGGCCATACCCTGCAGTGTTCAGGGAACCATATGGGGTGCAGAGGACCGAGGACGGGTCAGCTGCATGTAAGGCAAACCCTACCTACGGTAGTATCACTCCTATTCCCAACGATGTTCCTTTCTATAAGTTGTCACACTTAACATGTAATAAAAATGAATTTAAATTTAGTGATAAAAATAGATTCTGAATTTTAGTATATTATCAAGTCCTCTGCTGTTACTCCAAGGGTGGTCCATAATAAAACTATTTCATAAAATTAATATAATGGTTTTGTTTGTTTTTTCTGGCCATACCCTGCCGTGTTCAGGGTATGTACTTTTGGCTCTGTGCTCAGGAAGAAGTCCTGAGCACAGGACTTATTTCTAATTAATACCTATATCACTGATCTGCGATATAGGTATAGCTTAGAAATTGTTAAAAATGGTCCTCTACAGCTACTCCTGCAGAATCTGCATTTTAGAAAGATTTCCAGATGATCCACGTGGCTCTCCACTCACATCAACGTTTGGGGAACACTGATCTATCCCACGTATTCCATACACTTATCCAGTCACAGCGATCAATTAGAAGCTTGCAGGATTCCTCTGAGAATTGTTTTCTACAGCAGGTATTGGTAAACTTTTACAGAAAGGGCCTGATAATAAACACAGTGGGTTTTTACAAACTATTTGAGTGGTTATAGCTATTCAATCCTCTGGAGCAAGAAAGCAGCCAGAGATAATATAGAAACTAATGAGCATGACTATAGGTCAACAAGTATTTATCAAAGCTGAATTTTTTTTTTTTTTTTTTTTTTGCTTTTTGGGTCACACCCGGCAATGCTCAGGGGTTTCTCCTGGCTCTGCACTCAGGAATTACTCGGGGGGACCATATGGGATGCCAGGAATTGAACCCGGGCAGGCATGGGCTGATCGCGTGCAAGGGCAAACACCCTACCTGCTGGGCTATCACTCCGGCCCCAAAGCTGAATTTTTTAAGTTTCACATAATTTTCACATGTAATAGAATATAACCCTCATTTTTAAAAATCACTAGAACAGACAAACACCATTCTATTTTGTGGGCTGTACAGAAAAATAGGCAATGGGGTTTGAGTCACAGTCTGCCATTCCCAGATCTCTAGTTAGAAGCTTTACAGCAGGAAATGGTATTTCATTTTTAAAAAGATGGAAACAAGAAAAAATCATATATATAATAAATCAATGTCTCCACTCAATATTGTTCTTATATGAATTGAATAATGTAAAGTAACTATGCTAGACAACTTACTTGCCAGTATTTGCACCATCAACAAAAAAGGATTCCACTGTAATACATAGTTTGGATCTGAGAACACACCCTATAAGATGAAAAGGAAAGAGTGTAGCATGTTAAACATAATAAATATTAACCACTTTATGGGATTCAAGAAAGTATTAGATTATAATTATATTGGCTTTACCCATTCATGATTAAAACCCTCCAGAAAATGGGAATTGAAGGAAGCTTCCTCAAGATAGTCAAAGCCATCTACCAAAAGCCCACAGCGAGTATCATTCTCAATGGGGAAAAATTGAAAGCCTTCCCCTTAAGATCAGGAACACGACAAGGTTGCCCTCTCTCACCTCTTTTATTCAATATAGTACTGGAGGTACTCGCCATAGCAATCAGAGAAGAAAAAGGACATTAAGGGCACCCAGATAGGCAAGGAAGAAATCAAGCTATCATTATTTGCAGATGACATGATATTATACCTAGAGAACCCTAAACTCTCGACCCAAAAACTCTTAGAAACAATAGATAGGTATAGTAGAGTGGCAGGGTACAAAATCAATACCCAAAAGTCGGTGGCTTTCCTAAACACAAATAACGAAAAGAGAAGAAAGGGATATTAAGAAATTGATTCCATTCACAATTGTGCCACAGAAAATCAAATACCTAGGAATCAGCTTAACCAAGTGTGTAAAGGACCTATACAAAGAGAACTACAAGACACTGCTTCAAGAAATAAAAGAGGACACGAGGAAATGGAAACACATTCCCTGCTCATGGATGGGGAGAATTAACATTGTTAAGATGGTAATACTCCCTAGAGCTTTGTACAGATTCAATGCGGTTCCTATAAGGATTCCCATGACATTCTTTAAAGAAATTGACCAAACACTTCTGAAATTCGTATGGAATAATAAGCCCCCACAGATAGCTAAAGCAATCCTTGGGAAAGAAGAAGATGGGAGGCATCACCTTTCCCAACCTCAAACTGTACTACAAAGCAGCAGTAATTAAAACAGCGTGGTACTGGAATAAAAACAGACATGTGGATCTATGGAATAGAGTTGAGTATCCTGACACCCACCCTCAAAGACATGATCAGTTAATCTTTGATAAAGGTGCAAAGAGTCCAGACTGGAGTAAGGAAAGCCTCTTCAACAAGTGGTGCTGGGAAAACTGGACAGCTACATGTAAAAAAATGAATTTGGACCTGTGTCTAACACCTTGCACAAAAAATCAGTTCAAAATGGATTAAAGATCTCAATGTCAGACCTGAATCCATAAAGTACGTTGAAGAAAATATAGGAAAAACCCTCCACGACATCGATGCTAAAGACATCTTCAAAGGTGAAACACCATTAACAAAGCAACTAGAAGAAAATATAAATATATGGGGAATACATGAAACTGAAGAGCTTCTGCACCTCGAAAGAAACAGTGACCAAGATAGAAAGACAGTCCACAGAATGGGAAAGAATATTCACCCAATACCCATCTGATAAGGGGTTAATATCCAGGATATATCAGGCACTGGTACAGCTATATAAGAAAAAAAACAGCCAACCCCATTAGAAAATGGGGAGAGGGAGATGAACAGAAACTTTGACAAGGAAGAAATCTGAATGGCCAAAAGGCATATGAAAAAATGCTCATCATCACTAATCATCAGAGAGATGCAAATCAAAACAACAATGAGATATCACCTCACACCACAGAGAATGGCCCATATCCAAAAGGGTAAAAGCAACAAGTGCTGGCGTGGATGTGGGGAAAAGGGGACTCTCATACACTGTTGGTACCAGGGAATGTCGACTTGTACAACCTTTCTGGAAAACAATATGGACATTCCTCCAAAGACTAGAAATTGAGCTCCCCTTTGACCCAGCCATACCGCTCCTGGGAATATACCCTGGAAAGCCAAAAACACACAGCGGAAACACAATCCGCACTTTTATTTTCATAGCAGCACTGTTCACAATAGCCAAAACCTGGAAACAACCAGTATGCCCGAGAACTGAGGACTGGATAAAGAAACTGTGGTACATCTACACAATGGAATACTATGCAGCTGTCAGAAAAAATGAAGTTATGAAATTTTGCTATAAATGGATGGATATGGAAAGAATCATGTTGAGTGAAATTAGTCAGAAGGAAAGAGAGAGACATAGAATGACTGCATTTATTTGCATGACATAAATATACTAGGTGATCTTACCAAAAGTGGAAATTACACAAGCGTGTGGGAGTCAGAGGTTGGTTTATATAGAGAAAGGAACATGAGTGAATAAATGTCTAAAGTTCTGATACTAACATAGAACTGAGCATTAAATACAGACAAAAAAAATGCAAGTGATGGCTTCTAAGTGTAGCGTAGTGCAACCCACAATGTGTGGGAGAAGGAGGAGAGAGAGAGAGGGAGAGGAGAGGAGATAAAGAACCTGCCATTTAGGCGGGATGTGGGAGGGGAGGGAATTGGGGACATGGGTGGTGGCTGAGGGGCACTGGTGGAGGCGGGGTGCTGGAACACTATGTGACCGAAACCCCCAAGCGTGAACAACGTTGTAATTGTATATCTCACGGTGGTATAATAAAATGTTAAATAAAAAAAAAAAAAAGAAATAAAGAACCTGCCATGGAGCAGGGCTGGGGGAGGGGGGAGGGAACCGGTGGTGGGAGATGAGCACTGGTGGCGGGATGGGTGCTGCAACACTGTTTGACCAAAACCCAAATATGAACTTTTTAATTGTATATCTTTGTAATTTTAAAAATAAAAAAAATTTAAAAAAAATAATTATATTGGCTTTTAAACATCAAAAATCCTTGGCTAGATTCATTGTCATATGACACATTTTGGTTAATGAGTCATTATCAGTTGATTTAAAAATTCCATGAACATATCCTCTACACAACATGATAATATTTCCAAAACAAGAGAACAAAATAACTTTCATTTTTCTGCATCACTACTGCATTAGTACAGAGAACAAAACATTCTATTACTAAGCTCACACTGATTTACTTAGAACTATTTTTTCCTTCTAGAATGAAAAGTGAGGTTTTATTACATAGCAAGACATACTTGTATTATGTTTATGCTGCTGTATATAGCTATTATAAAGTAAGGCAAGAAGAACACTGTTTCCAAATATTAAGGATGATCAGTGTATCACTGTATCACTGTCTTCCCGTTCATCATAGATTGGCTCAAGTGGGCACCAGTAACATCTCAATATGTCCTGTCTCATGCAAGTAGAGCCCAAGGGCACCTGCTTGCTCCAGGAACATAAAGAGCCTCAAACCATTCCATCAGGTCATGGGAATGAGGTCTATAATTGTTACTGGTATTTTGCATAACAAATATGACACGACACGGGTAGCTTGCCAGGCTCTGCCGTGCGGGGTAGCATATTCTTGTAGTCATCTCTAAATCCAGCATTTATTGATGAACCGCAGCGCCGATTTCAGCTGTGCGAGGCGGGCTGTGATAGTCTGGTCTGCTGGGTGGAGTTCTGATGAGGGGGAAGTCCGAATGTGGAAAATGGAGGCCCTCATGGAGTGGGGGGTCGTCTGGCTTGCTGCGAGGCTCTGATGGGGTGGCGGGCCAGGGCTAGAACACGCCATCCCTCCCGGGCACCTCGTGAGCGGCTGGGCACAGGGAGAGCCAGTAGCAGCTCTGCCCCATGTCTAATCAACATAATACATCATATAAAAAAATAAATGAAACCAAGAGTTGGTTCCTTGAAAAAATACATAAGGACTGGCAGTAGGTCCTCCTTAAAGGTTTGGAAGAATTCAGTAGTGAATCCATCTAGACCTGGGCTTTTATGGTTGGGAAGACTTTTGATTACCATTTAAATTTCCTCACGATTTTTTAATTATCAACATAATACATCATATAAAAAAAGAAAACATAAAAACATCGTATCAAAAGAAAAACATAAAAACCATATGATCATATCAATAGATGCGGAGAAAACATTTGACAAGATCCAGCGCCCATTCATGTTAAAAACTCTCCACAAAATGGGAAGTGAAGGAACTTTCCTCAACATTGTCAAAGCCTTCTACCGCAACCCCCACAGCAAGCATTATTCTCAATGGGGGAAAAATTAAAAGCCTTCCCTTATGATCAAGGTTGCCAATATCACCACTTCTATTCAATGTGGTACTGGAAGTACTGTCCATAGAAATTAGGGAAGAAAGCTGACTCTAATTGTTTCTTACCTCATCTATTCTTTCCATTTAAAGAAGGAAAGGATTCACTAAATAGTAATCTCAAAATAAGAGTAATGGTTTAAAAAAACTAACAGGTACACATAACAAATAAGGCTTTTGATAAATACATTTAAAATTGGTAAGGGAAAAAGTTTTCAATGGTACAATAAGCCTCACTGAAGCAGTAAGAAAAAACCTGAGAGCTTAAAGCTGAGTATTTAACTTGAACAAAATTCTTCAAAAGATTCAGAAGGGAAATAGTTATATGTGACATCATACTGTCTTCGGGTCAACACACTAACGTTTTCCAAACTTGAACACATAAATACATTTTCAAAACTGATGCTTAAATAAGGACATCAGTTTATTCAAAAGTCAAAGTAAACCTAATGATGTTTTCTCAAAATTTTGGGTGCATAATATTTTAACAGTCATAATTCCTACCATTTCATCCCGGGCTTCAGTTTCTTTTCTCAAAGGAGGTTCAAACTGTAATTTGTCAACTGCAAAATATATAAAACATATTTATAAATTCCTTATTAAAGGCTTGATCTTGGAATGTAGTCAGAAGCATAAAAATTAGAACAGAGGTGTGAAGTGAGTAGTGAAGAAAAAACTTATTACTTTTCCTTCAACAGTACCCACAATAGCCCTTTGCTTGTGTTTATTAAACAAAGTAAGCATTTCCTAACATTTTCTTTGACTGCAGTGAAGGAATCAAATAGCGCTTTTGTACACCAAACGTTAATAGGGAGGACCCTTACCTTGCGGTGAATAAGTAGAACCATTTGAGTAGACACTTTCTTTTTTGTTTTGTGACCACACCCAGAAATACTCCGTGCTTATTCTTGGCTCTGCGCTTAGGAACTACTCCTGGCGGGCTTGGGTCTGCAAGCCAAATGCCCTACACACTGTACTAGTGCTCCAACTCCACACACATCACTTTGATTCTTAATAGGTACTTCACCATGAAAGTTCCACAAATTTTTCTTTTTGTTTTAATTAGCTATTGTGATATGCCTAGGTAGATTTTTCTTTTTGTCTTTGGACATCATAAGCCTCTTAAGCCTATAAACTCTTATTTGTAATCAAATCTGGAGTATTTGGAAATACATTTTCACAAATTGGCTGCCCCAAATTCATTCTTCTCCTCTGGACGTAACATATTAGCCCATCTGAAAACCTCACAGATTATAGTTTTAATTTTTCTATGCGAATTTTCCATCTGTTTCACTAAGTCCATATTTTCTCTTAAATTTTCTCTTAAGCATATTTATAATAACTATAGAAAAAACTTCTTGTGTGCTGACACAAGCTTGGAATCATTTGATCTTTTTCCATGAGTAATGTTCTCTATTTTCCTGGTTCTTTTCTTAATCAGTAATTATTGTTTCTTAGATAATGTGATATGACATGGACTATCTGAATTTTGTCCTCGTTATTTATAACTTTTTTGGTTTGGGGGCCACACCCAGCAATGCTCAGGAGATACTCCTGGTTCTGTACCTCAGAAATCATTCTTGGTGGTGTTTGGAGGACCATATCGGATGCTGGGTATCTAACCTGGGATGTCTGCATGCAAAGCAACTAACTTATCCACAGTATGATTTCTCTGGCCTCAGTCCTTTTTAAAGAGTACTTAGAGCTAATTTCCCATTTTTCTGCCCACTGAATTCCATTTCCTAAGCATCTCAAACTCTATTTGTTGTTTCCCTGTAGCCAGTGAGAGCACTACTGTCCTGTGGACTCCACTTTATTCTACCCTATTTTGGGCGGGATGGGGGCAGGCACCTGGTGATGCTCAGGGGTTAGTCATGGTTTTGCATTCAGCAACCACTCCTGTTCTGGGAACCATATGGGATGCCGGGATCGAACCTGGGTCAGTCACATGCAAGGCAAACACTCTACCTCCTGTGGTCTCTCTCTTAGGTTCCACTTCTACCTGAATTTTTAAAAGTACATTCAAAACAGAAAGCCAGGGTGCAATTAGATTATACCACCATGTATTTCCCAAATATCAAGGACTATAGCCCTGTGGTATCCAGACCCACTTTCTTAGAACAGTTCCATTGCAGAGCTTGAACATACACTCCCCTTCAATGTTTTCTTAGTCATCTACTTTTGAAAATGTTGATAACCTTTTATTATCAGGTAACTATTACTACTACTATTATTATTAACAATGATAATAATAATAATAATAGTTTTTGGCTACAACCAACTGTGCTTGGGGGGCTTACACTTTGTTCTGTGTTCAGGGATCACTCCTGGGAGGTTCAGGGAGACCATCTAGGGTACTGGGGAAAATAATCAACTATTGCTACACATGACATGGATTACTCTTAGACATAACTTTGAGCATAAGAAACCAGTAAAATGGAATGTCTTTATGTAAATATTAAAATCAAGTAAAAATTAATATTCGGTGACAAGCCATTGATTGAGCAATGGAGGACATATTGGAAAATATAATATTATGAGGAGGTTTGAGATTCTTGAAAGATTCTGGTACTGTTCACTATCTTGGATAGCGTTTCATGAGTTGATTTAATCAAAAATTCATTGTGCAGTAATGCTTAAGCATATTACTGCAATTTACCAGTTCAACTATAAAACACATTTAAGAAAATGTCTCTCCGTGTATTAATTTACAAAAAATCCATTATATATATCCTAAAAGTAATTTAATTATAACCAGAAAAGCAGCCTCTATTTTAAAGTTATTCTTTTTTTTTTCATTTTGGGTCACACCCGGCCACGCTCAGGGGGTTACTCCTGGCTCAGCACTCAGGAATTACTCCTGGTGGTGTTCGGTGTTCGGGGACCATATGGGGTGACGGGGATCGAACCTGGGTCGGCATGGGTCGGCCGCATGCAAGGCAAATGCCCTACCACTGGGCTATTGCTCCAGCCCCTATTTTAAACTTATTCTAATATGTGAAAGTATGTAGCCTAGTTTGTATTTTATTATTAAAAATAAAAAGAATAAGTATTCCCAGCTCAACCCTCCAAGACCATCAGTTGAGAATGTATACTAACACATACAATTTATTTCTGAAGCTGTCCGTTCAGCTCTGGCATTCCGGTTTGTAGATCTAATGGTATGACGAATGATTGCATGAGGCTGTAAATATAAGCATAATAAACATACTTAAAAAATGTCAATGACAGTGTTGATAGGTCAAACTTTTATCTTTCTTTCCCTTAGCTTTTTGATGCTAAGGGAGTATTCCTAGCTCTGCACTCACGAATTACTCCTGGAAGTACTTGGGGACAAAATGGGATGCTGGGGATTGAACTTGGATCGGTCATAGGCAAGGCAAATGCCCTACCCACTGTATTATCATTCCAGCCCCCAAACTTTATCTTTTTTCCCCCAAACTTCATCTTTTTTAAGATTAAATAACCATTACTGACAAACATGACTTCCTACTAATTAAGTATGAGATAAACACAAAAATGCAATGACCATTACTGAAGTTCATTCATTTGTCTATGTTTATACTGTATAAAAATGGAAGGGATCCAAAGGCAGTCCCAGGCACCAAAGCTTATCTTCTAGGAGTTTATAGTCTGGGAAGATAAAATACATATATTTCAAGGTTGGAAAGTGGTGTCATTAAAATTACTTTCAGTGCCCAGGAGAATGAGAAATAACTTCCACTCAAAAGGCTAGTTAAATTCTTTATGCCAGATGATCAGATCTGAAGCCTCGAAGGAAAAGAGGGCACTGAATATGCAGTAATGTGCCACACTACTCTATACCCCACAGGGTTCACTATTCTACACAGCAGAAAGGCGCAAAGCAATGCAAGAGGAAAAGGAAATTGTGAAGTATGTATGGGAAACTGAAGCTTGCTATTTTATTTTAGGATACAGCATATATTTAGTAAAGAAATGGCAAAGCTGAACAGATGAACCAAGGAGTGGAAGGCTCTGAATGTCAGAAAACGGTCTCAATTTAATTTTATTTTCCCTTTTCTTCCCGATGTTCATTGATTTGCTCGAGCGGGTGCCAGTAACATCTCCATTCGTTGGGAATGAGGTCCGTTATTGTTACTGTGGTTTGACATAGAAAAAGACTGGGGGCCACCTGCCCCTCAAGATGTTGCAGGTGTGGCTGTGGTGCCTAGCTGTGTCGGCAGGTAGCAGACAGGAGATAGGCTTGTCTACACCCTCAGGGCTCTGCCCTGTGGGCCCTGGATGGTCTGACATAGGAAAAGACTGGGTCCCCTGGATAAACCCAGAGCCATGGCAGAGCCTGGCAAGCTACCCATGGTATATTCAATATGCCAAAAACAGCAACAATAGAGATGAACTGGACAAGGGACAGACCAGATGCACAGCTGCGCTACCTGGCCCACGTGGAGCAGCCCATGGAGTCTCTGAGGAATCGGCTAGTCCCCAGTCAGACCAACGTAGCTCCTAGGGTCAAGCAGTCGGGTGTGGGGAAGCCACGCTAGCCAGAACTGGAGCAGGGATTTGGGCTTCTCCCTCTCCATGCCGGTGGGCGTGGCTACGGGCTCACAGCCTCCACAACCAGATGAACCGGACAAGGGGCAGACGAGACGCACAGCTGTGACAGCGCGCAGCTGCGAAAGAGACTTAGATAACAAAGTAGGCTAGGACCAGGTTCTTCCCAGGATCTTTCACATCTGTACACCATAATGATCATTGTAGTTATAACAAACTGGGGACGTTCATGGGGAATGAGGAACTGTAATGTCACACTAGAACTCACTACTGAATATACACAGAGATAATTGCACCATAAACTGTAAGGCAAGTTACAAGGTGTAGGAGAAGAGAGAGAAATACAGAGACAGAAATAGAGATATAGAGAAAGATGAGAGACTCAGACACACGGGGAGAGCTGCCATCCGGCTCTCCCCTAACTCAGCTGATCATAAGGCTCCCAGGAGGCAAGATGGGTTTTGGGAGTGGGCCCATCACCTCTGTAGGGCCTCAGAAGCAGCCGGATGAGACTCGCTCACCATAATAGCCGCCATTATCATGGTCCAGACCCCACAGCTCATCAGAACCCATGCAAGAGAGACACTGATCTCAAGACCAGCTCAGAGCAGCCGAGTTCGAGCCCAGGTAGCCGGCTCTCAGAGGCGGAAGTCACCGGACGTTTCTGGAGATGGAGTTGGGTTCCCCATTCCCCTCTCTGACCTGTCCCAGAGGCCTGGTGGCCCCACCCACGAACTGCCTCAGGGCTTTCAGCCATGATGCAGAGACTTAGATGCATGGGGGTGAGCTGCCATCCGGCTCTCCCCTAGCTCAGCTGACCATGAGGTTCCCAGGAGGCAAGATGGGTTTTGGGAGTGGGCCCATCACCTCTGTAGGGCCTTGGAAGCAGCCAGATGAGACTTGCTCACCATAATAGCCGCCATTTTTGTGGTCAGGACCTGGTACATCAAACTAGTGGAACCAATCATGTTCTAGAATAAATTACAATCTACAATGTGTAAGAAAGGGAAGCGAGAAGGAGAGAGAGAGAGAGAAAAAGAGAGAAAGGAGATAAAGCACCTGCCATGGAGGCAGGCTGGGGGGAAGGGGGAGGGAGGTGGGGACATTGGTGATGGGAGATGGGCAGGGGTGGAGGGATGAGTGTTGGAACACTGTAGAACCAAAATTCAAACATGAACATCTTGTAATTATATATCTAATGGTGGTATAATAGAATATTTAAAAAAAGAAAAAAGACTGGATTCCCTGGGATGAACCCAGAGCCACGTCAGAGCCTGGCAAGCTACCTATGGTGTATTCAATTAATTTTCTTAGAAAGGAATTTTGGTGGGTCCAGAGTGATAGTACAGGTAGAGCAGGTAGAGCACTTGCCTTGCACATGGCTGACCTGATTTCGATCCCCGGCATCCCATATGAAACAGAGCACTACCAGGAGTAGTCCCCGAGTGCAGAACCAGGAGTAACCCCTAAGCATTGCAGGATGTGTCCAGCCCCCCCCACCAAAAAAAAATAAAAAGATTTTTGGCAACATCTTATGGAATTGATCTGCAAACTGGCTAGTTATGATCAAATGGGTGTGTGTGTAATCTGTTAAGTGTGTAAGAGCATGAAATGGAGAAGTGCGGAATGCATGAAACTAAGAATATTGCACCAAATTAAGTGACATCACTTGAATCTATTCCTGATCCTTTGAAGCTATGACAGATAGCCTAGGCTTTATCTGTCAAATTTCTGATTCAGTCTCATTCAGTGAGGACTGACAATGGTTTCTATGTCAGCTACAAAGAGGGGATAACTTCAACCTCAGACACTTTTGTGTCCTCAATACCTGTACAAGGTATTGAATTTTAAGGACTGAAAAGTATGGCGATACTATCACTGAACAGAAAGGTAGAACTCAAAGGCAAAGAGGACTTCAGAAGCTCACTGAAACGGAACATAACCAGTAAAATGCTAGTTGGGTGAAATATACATTCAATTCCACATTCAAGAATAATATTTAAACTTTTAAGGAATTAAAATCTTATTTACTAAACACAAATCTTCAATAAAGAATTAAGTAGTAAACAAAGCTATTTATGGTTTAACATTATCAGTTAAAATTCACTGGCTATTAAATCAGCCTCAATTTAGAACACTAAATTTTTTTAATACTAGTGGTCAAAGGTTCCTCAAGAGTATACTCTATATACAAAGAAAGTGTGTTTGGGGTATTAAAGTATATTAAAGGGTTTCTCAACAATATATTTTATATACAAAGAAAGTGTATTAAGGGGTGATAGTACAGCAGGTATAGAGTTTGCCTTGTATTCAGTCAAACCGGGTTTGATCCCCGGCATTCCATATGGTTTCCCCAGCACCGAAAGGAGTAATTTCTGAGTACAGAGCCAGGAGTAACCCCTGAACATTGCAGGGTGGAACACAAAAAGCAAAAAGTAAAAATAAGAAAGTGTATTGATTGATGGAGTAGGTTCTGGAAAGTCTAAGTAGTTCGCTTAGACTCAGATTCTAATTCCATTACTTATTAGTTACATAATCTTACTTCAATTCTTATTCCATTTACCCCTCATCTGTGAAAATGAGGTTTACCTATCACAAAGGACTGTTTGAATACTGAATATACAAATTATTTGGGCCATTTCTTAATACAGAATGATTATCCAACAAGTATTAGTTACGGTACTTAGGTTTTATAATTTTAAAACAGAATATTTCAATAAGTAACAATACATAAAGTTGATTTTTATATCCCTAACAGAAGTGAAAACAATTATGAATTAAGAGATATTTAAAGAAAAAACATTAAAAGGAACCATAAAGAAGGAGAGGAAGAGATATGGTTAAAAAATGCAGCGGTGGAGCCAGAGCGACAGTACAGTTGAGTAGGGCATTTGCCTTGCACGCGGACTACCTGAATTCGATCCCCGACATTCCATATTGTCTCCTGAGCACCACCAGGAGCAATGTCTGAATGCAGAGTCAGGAGTAAACCCCAAGCATTGCTGGGTGTAACCCAAAAAAGCCAAAAAAAAAATGCAGCTGTGTTTTATAGCCAGGAATGAGAACCTGTCAGTGAGTAGGAAGTCCCTTGTTCCTGATTAAGTAGTTAACTAAAGTTGTTAGTTAATGAATATTGTTATATAGTGCTGTTCAAGAAAATTCTATTATATTTGCATAGAAGGCAAAAGTTAAGAGCAACTGAATTAGTCTTGAACAAGTGTCACAAATGATAACGTTTTCTGTGAGACCTCTAATTAAAAAAAAATTTGTATTCTACTAATGATCCGTATTATAGAGAACTAAAATAAGGATTAGATGGGTTTCTAGGGAGTCTCCTGTGGAACAAAATAAAAAAGCAAATGTTCTGTGGCTAAACTTAAGTTCTTGTAGCGTAAGGCAACACTCTACCTTCTTTGAAAACAAAAAAACCTCTTCTTTCACCTCTGCGTTTCTGGAAAAGGAATGGGTAGATCTGATACTAATCTTGACTATCTCTTCAAAAAACTAGGTTAACCAACAAGGAATTCAGAATGACAGTTTTTTTTGTTTTCTTTTTTTGGGCCACACCCAGAGGTACACAGAGCTTACTTCTGTACTCTGTACTCATGGGGTGCTGGGGATTGAACCTGGATTGGCTGTGTGCAAAGCTGCATTCCACCCACTGAACTACTCTCCAGCCCCTAGAATGATAGTTTTAAGAACAGTCATCCTAGGGGCGGAGCGATAGCCCAGCGGGTAGGGCGTTTGCCTTGCACATGGCCGGCCTTTGCCGCCAGGGTTTGATCCCCGGCATCCCATATGGTTCCCCGAGCACTGCCAGGAGAAATTCCTGAGCAAAGAGCCAGGAGTAACCCCTGAGCATAGCGGGTGTGACCCAAAAAAAAAAAAAAAAAAAAAAAAAAAGAACAGTCATCCTAGTTGAAGAACTAAGACTTTTAAAAGTATCAACAAGTAACCTGATGTATTTTATACAATAATTTCCTTCTAATCCCACCCCCAATTTTTAAAAAATTGGTTACAAAAATAATCAATTGTAAATTACCTGCATATACACATGGCTTTGAGGCTCTTCCTATTCCTGAAGCAACCAGATGCCATTGGGCTACACTGGCACGTGATAGGGTCAAATAAAAATATTACTGGTGCCAGCTTGAGCAAATCAATGAATAACGGGATGTCAAGTGATCAAGTGACACATGGCTTAAAGTAGGTCACTAATTTATTAAAGAAGTTGATGAATTTATTTTGACCAAGGTGAATGAATTAGAAAACAAGCTCTAAAGCCATACAAAACACTTATATCCATGTGCTAGACATCGACATTCCCTTACCTCAAAGTCATCATCGTCGCCTTCAGTGTAATGTGCATGGTTGTCCGGATTGTTCACTTTGTCCAAGAGTTCAACTGCTAAGGCTCTAGAGAGACCTGGTTGCCCTACAAAAAGTGTGCTAAATGAAACGGAACAAAAGTTTCCTAAGTATGCTTTCACTTCTGTTGACTTTCAGAAAACCTTATTTGTGTTTTCCATGCAGCAACTATCAAAAAGTGATTAAAGGGAAAAGTGCAAGGGCATATGTCTTGTATGAGGCAAGGTTTGACCCAGGTCTGACTCTGGCTCCCCCATGTGGTTCCCCGAGGCCTGCCAGGTATATTGAGAGTAAATACAAATAAATGAGAGAATCAAATAGTAAAATGTATGAGACTCTAATTACGTATTGCAAAATTAAAGCAGCTTTGTGGAATAAGTTTGTAATATGAGCGATTTCTCTACATCAAATGATCTAATTACACCGGTTTATAAAGCTAGACTTCTTTGGTTTTGTTTCCCTGGGTCACACCCAGTAGCTCAGGGCACTGACTGGTGCTGGGAACTGAACCACAGTCAGCTGCACTGCATGCAAGTAAAGTGTCTGGTTCCCTGGACTATCTCTCTGCCCTTAAAGTTATAATATTGGTATTGGTAAAGACAATTTATAATTTTCCATGCCATTACACTGACAGGCAACAGAAAACTTTATTTCCCGTAAACACAGTAAGAAAAAAAAATCTGTATTTTAATTTGCATATATTTACTTCAGAAAAATTACGTGAACATATAGATTAAAAACTTTCTGCCGTTTAATCAGTTTTATTTTTTTTGAGTAGGAGTGGCCAGACCTGATGGTGCTCAGGGGTTACTCCTAGCTCTGTGCTCAGGGTATTATACCTGGTGGTACCCCTGGGGGACTGTATGCAGTGTAGGGGGACCGAACTGGGCCAGCTGTAAGCAAGGCAAGCACCCTAACCCTTAGACTATCTTCTTTGGCCCCAATATTTAGTTTAATGAAACGTTCGTCACAAATAAACACACACACACACACACACACACACAACATTCAATATATTTAGACAAAATCAATAAAAGCAATTTTAGAGCAACATCTTTTTTTTCCTCCTTTTCTGGGGTCATACCCTGCAATGCTCAGGGGTTACTCCTGGCTCTGTGCTCAGGAATTACTCCTGGCGGTGCTCGGGAACCATATGGGATGCTGGGGATCGAACCGGGTTGGCTGCATGCAAGGCAAATCCCCCCTCCCGCCACTTGACTATTGCTCATGCCCTCTCAGCAACTTCTTTAAAGAGTTTTCTCTAAGGCAAGGGCTGGAAAATTGTAGCCCACTGGTAAAATCTGGTGCACTGCCTCACGTAAATAGTTGTGTTGGTAATGTTTTTGTGTACTGTCTGTTACTGCCTTCATGTATAAGGGCCAAGCTGAATAGTGGCAGCAGATATATCACCACAGAGTCTATATCACTCATTTGATTTTATATGTACAGTTTGCTGATCCCTGCTGCAAGAGAGAACTTACTATTTTTATACTTTAAAACAGAAATATT
Source organism: Cryptotis parvus (assembly GCA_021461705.1). Lineage (NCBI taxonomy): Eukaryota > Metazoa > Chordata > Mammalia > Eulipotyphla > Soricidae > Cryptotis > Cryptotis parvus. Next base: position 35,582 of record JAJIBD010006635.1, on the reverse strand, counting down.
GCTGTTCCAGTACTATGTCTGATTACTGTATGACTACAGACAATTCTATAATTTCAAGGACTTACGGTTAGAAGTCTTTCAGCAGTTGGCCTCTTTTTGGGGTTTTTGGTTAGTGCTATTTTGACAAAATTATGGAATGTTGATGACCTTCAAATGAAAAGAGACAAGTATAAAAATATATCACTATCATTAGTTTTAGATGAAAAAATTAATTCACAAGCAGTCAGAAAGCATGAATTATGTGATTTTTTTTCCCCCTTAGGCTTTTTGTACACACATAAGATCCCAAACTAAATGCAAAGCAGTGTTTATTTCTTGAAAACCTGTCAGTTTCGACTCTTAAGTAAACTGCAATCAGTTAATAGTGAAACAACATGAAAGCTTCTAGGAGCTGGGCACCTGGCTCAAGGCTTGCGTGTTCAAGGCCCTGGGTTCAACTCCCAGCACCACATGATGCCCACTTGCCAAGCATCTTCACGTGTGAGCAATGCAGGGTGTAGTCCCAACAATATTTTAAAATTACATGTTTATAGATGTGTATAAAATACATAATATGCATATAATTACACACACAAATATATACATACACACGCACACACACACATCCAAAACTATAAAGCAGGATACTTTGTCATTCTCTAGGGTTAACAATTGTGTGTCCAGGAACCACAGAAAATTCAAAATAACCTTTTCTTACTGTCTAATATCTCTCTCTCTATATACATCTATATATATGTCTATATATAGATATAAATATATATATAGCATGTAAATATTTCACTACAGCAGACAAAAGAGCTGTATGGCATAGAGGTAGGTCCGGTATTGTAAAAGATTATACAAACCCTTAAAAGGTCATGGGACTTCTAAGGAAAGAGGGTAAAAAAGAAGCAAGAGATTTTAGTAAAGATTAGTCTTCCTACCAGCTAGACTGATGAAGAGGGCAAAGGGAGAAGATCAAAATTAGTGAAACCATTTTTTAATTATAATTAATGGGAAAGAGGTATTGTTGCATGACCAGGATTCCATTGGAGAAGGGTTTAGAAAAGGATCAAGTAGATGGGCCAACCTCAGTTGCTATAAATGACAATTACAAAGTTGGTGGCTGCAAAAAAAAAAAAGAAAAAAAAATCAAATCACTCTGGTGACTTGTAGCAGAGATGACATGGAGTCAGGTATTATCAGAAACTGCCAAAGACTCAAAGTACGCAGAGGCATAAATACGATGACCCCTCAGTGAATGCACTGCAAACCACAGTGTACGAAAGATGAAAGAGAAGAAAAGCGTCCGCCATAGGGGCAGGTAGGGTGGGGTTGTGGGGAAGGGAAACTGGGGATACTGGCGGTGGGAAATGTGCACTGGTGAAGGGATGGCTGCTGGAAAATAAAAAGAATATAAAAGTATTTAGAAAAAAATAAGGTAGATTAATTAAAGATAAAAAAGTTTTTAAAAAGAAAAGAAACCGACAAAGGTAATTCATTGGTAAGAACTGCTCTAGAATCTGATTGGGACTTCGTTGATTATGACTAACACTCATTCCTGAATGAATATGTAATAACTCCTACCATAAGGCCCTTCAATTTCAGATACCAATGAATGTAACAGCGTAACCTGGGTTTCTTGTCTATACAATACGAAACACTAGCTATTGTACAAACAATACTTTTACAATATAAATACTACTGTATAGAAAAAAGAATGCAGCTAGTATTAGGATATCACTTCCTTGATTTTCATGGTATTTGCATTTCTCTTCAATCATATGCAAATAGCCAGGTTCCTAAATCATGTAAAGCATAGGCACGCTAATAAAACATAAAGCAATCAATCATACAAATTATGGACTGCCTCTCAAATTTTGAATATATGTGCAGAATCTGGACCCCCTACAAGAATTCATATAAACTAAGTGGGGAGTAGAGACTCACAGACATGGGGCAGAGCTGCTACTTGCTCTCCCTGTGCCCAGCTGCTCACGAGGAGCCCAGGAGGGATGGCGGATTCTAGCCCTGGCTCACCACCGCAGCAGAGCCTTGCAACAAGCCAGACGACCCCCCACTCCATGAGGGCCTCCATTTTCCACATCCAGACTTCTCTCTCGTCAGAACTCCACCCAGCAGACCAGCCTATCACAGCCTGGCTCGCACGGCCGCGCCGTTCATCAATAAATGCTGGACTTAGAGATGACTACAAGAGTATGCTACCTGCACGGCAGAGCCTGGCAAGCTACCCGTGTTGTATTTGATATGCCAAATACCAGTAACAATTATAGATCTCATTCCAGAATGGACTGAGGCTCTTTATGTTCCTGGAGCAAGCAGATGCCCTTGGGCTCTACTAGCATGAGACAGGACATATGGAGATGTTACTGGGGCCCGCTTGAGCAAATCGATGAGTTCCTGAATTTAAGAATTTGGAAACTTTCATTTAAATAGTTTCTTTTAGTATGTGGAAAGATATTACAGGAAAAATATTGTGGGTGTTTTATAGGGTCTTTTAAAATCATTTCTAACTTCTACTCATCCCATTGAAGATATCTTGATTGACTTTAAAAAGTCAATCTTTTCCCTTGCAGGACAAATAAAAAATAATTATGGAAAAAAGTGATTACCTGTTTTTAATATTATGGAAAAAAAGAAATGCCAAAAGGGATTGATTTTAATTGTCATAGAAATGTTTTCATGATATGTTTCATGAAAGTAGGTAAGTAATGAAAGTCAAGAAATACAGGAAAATAAAGACATAAATCTTACTGCTCATTTCAAATCCTTTCCTCACCAAACCTTTTACCCAAGCTGCCAAAATATGAGTTTGATGAGATCAACAGATTATAAAGGAACACTGGACTAGAAAAGTGCTTGATATTCTTGTTATAGTGTATCTTCAGAAGAACTATTCAATACTTCTTGTGATCTCATTTCATCACCTATAAATAAAACCTAACTGTTCAACTTTCAACTGTAAAACTCTATCAATCTACATGTTCTTTACTCACCATTTCGTTTTGTCCTTTAGTTTCGGAGGCTGAAAATTACTTTTTGACATTAAGAAGAGAGCCCTGAAAAACAAATTTTCAGTTAAAGAACAACATTAAAATGATTTTTACCACTACCTATATAAGTACTGAAGAAAACTTGTATGGAATATGGAAATTAAGTTTATTATTTAATGTATTGTCTATGGAGAATTTCTCCTGACTATAGACAACATTTTTTCTTTTTATAATTTTAATTATTATTTTTTAAATTGAATCACCGTGAGCTACAGTTACAAAGCTGTTCCCGATCAGGTTTTAATCATACAATATTCCAATACCCATTCCTCCAGCAATATACATTTCCCACCACCAATGTCCCCAGTTTCCTTCCTGCCACCCCTCCACCCCCACCAGCTTGACTCTATGGTAGGTACTTTCCTTCTCTCTATAGAAAGTATTTTTAAACTTAAACTCTCATTCACAAGGCAAAGCTACCAAATACTACTACACTCACCAAACTGTTAATGATACATACATAACTAGTATTATATTCTAAGCATAAACCTTGTAACACAGAGATGATATCATTCCAACAATAGGATGTAAATCTAATAAAAAAATTGGCCTGTATCAGGGGCTGGAGTGATAGTCCAGCGGGTAGGGCGCTTGCCTTGCACGCAGCTGGCCCATGCCGGCCCGGGTTCAATCCCTGGTATCCCATATGGTCCCCCGAGCACCGCCAGGAGTAATTCCTGAGCAAAAAGCCAGGAGTAACCCCTGAGCATCGCCAGGTGTGACCCCCCAAAAAAACAAACAAACAAAAAAAAAGGCCTGTATCATTATTTTGGGTATATCAGGCAAATTATCTTGAAATGGATAATCTATAGCTTTCTCCATTCTTGACCTATTACCTAAATATAATTTAATTTGCCTGTATTTTTTAATTTTCTAAAGGTTTAAACTTGTTAAAATATTTGTATTTTGTTGATTTTCCAAAGTTTCTTAGTATCTGGTGCTTGCTCATAAATGATCTAGCTTTTATCTACAGAATTCTGAAAGAGCTCCCTATGCAATCTAGTTTGTACTGTATGTGAGAATATTTTACTCACCGTTGATTTTATTTTAAAATTCATACTATTTATATCATGTTTCTATTTTGCCCCAATTATAAATTGACCATTACTTCTTCTGTTTGTTTTCGGGACACACCTGGCAATGCTCAGGGCTGAGTCCTTGCTCTGCACTCAGGAATTATTCCTGGCAGTTCTCATATGGGTACCACCTGGGATGCAGCGATCAAACCGAGGTCGGGCGGGTACAAAGCAAATGCCCTCTCTGTTGTACGATCACTCTGGCCACAACCTGTTCCTGTTCCTTTAAAATTCTATATCCTAATACAAATATTAAGGAAAATGTGTTTTTTAAATAGCTTCAAACAGTATAAAGAATTAACTCCATGTTGTCTTACAATAGCAGTATTTATACCTTAAATTCCTTATAATACCTTTACTATTCTAACGAACATGAAAATGAGTATTAGTACTTGAGTTATTAGTTTCCCCCAAGACCTTCTTAACAGCAGCATAGTATTAAACACCTCATTGGATGAAGATCAAACATCGGTGGCTGAAGTTCTCCAAGCTCAATTGCGGTTATCCCCACTGCCCAGATATCACAAAGCTGGTTGTAGCCCCCATTTTTCTCTACTGCTGCGACTTCCGGGGCCATCCTAGAAGAAATGACAACAAATGTGGATGTAATAACAGTTTATGATTTAGAAACAGTATGGAATCCACTTGTTACAGTCACTACACTTAAAGGGAAAGAGTCTGAAAAGCATTTACTACGAAAAGAAAAAACTTTACAACAAAGACCATAAGAAACGATACCCTTAAAATTATCTATAAAAATCTTAAATCTTCTCTGAATACTGACGCTTTAAGGAAAAGTAGCTTTGTCTTTAGAGTTCATTTTGTGAATCGTGTTATATAATATGGGGGAAATAAAAGGAACATCTAAAACCTCATGAAGGTGAGAATAAAGAAATACGTAAAAACTGAGGGGGAAGGCTGGAGGTAAAAACCAGCAGGTAAGGTGCCTGCCTTGCATGCAGCTGACCCAGTTTTGATCCCTGACAATGACTGTGGTTTCCCAACTCAGTGATTCCTGAGTTCACTGCTATAAACATGCTCTGAGCACAGTTGAATGTGCTCCCAAAACCTTTCTTTAAAAACAAGCAAAAACCCAAGATGGTTAGTAGGAGAGTGTGTTGAAATAGCTCAGAAACCTTGCAAGTCTAAGATTAAAAAAAAAAAACCTGAGTGTCACGGCTTCCCCCACGCCTCCTGCATCATGAAGGTCCCGTGATGGCAGTGCTGGTGCTGCAAGTAATTACTGCTCCTGCTACAGCCAGGTGTGTGCAAGGATCACCACTAAAAGTATGACCCCTGGCAAGTACCACCAACATACAAGTAATACAACCCAGCATATATAGCACCCCTGGTCACTGCAACATTTGAAGCATTTGACTGTCAAATGTCAAATGCTTGTTGATAATGCAGTAAAGCTTTTTAATCAAACAACTTATAAATATGTATGACTGACAATCAATTAACTGTTGGAATTGCCTATTTGGGAGACAGTGGTATATAATAATGGCATCTAAAGTTAAAGGGCTAGAGAGAGATAACAGGGGGTTTTAGGTGCATGCTTTGCAGGCAGGCAACTCTGGTTTGTACCCCAGCACCACCAGGTACAGTCCTGGAGGCCCCAAGCACCACCACATCCCTGGGCCCTTGCATGGAACTTCTGATCTAGTTGACAAGAGTTGCCAGGAGGGGTCTCCAGGCTTCCTGAACACCCTTTGGAAAGGTTCCCTCTAAAAACAAACAAAGTTATGCAGTATAGACAATATTGCTCAGGGGAAAATAGTTTGTTCAATGTTTACTATTTTTAAATTAACATTTATATTGAAGATCCGACGTAGGTAAGCAGAAGTTGCTTTCAAATGCATGTGGCTTTCATAAACAACATAGAATCTATCAACTTAAGAGTAGCAAAGAATATTAAATATACTAAAATGCCTACATTTAGTGGTACCTGTTATATCTACGTAATATCACAGTAACAGGTACAGGAAGAAAATGACCATCATACCCTAAGATGACTGAAGGTAAATTTCATAGAAACAGCTGAGATGAAATCCAGCAGAAGTTACAGGTTTCATCTCTGTCCACTGGAATCAGTGGAGGCTAACAGAATGCCATGGTGACCAGGACTACTGCGTTTTCTGGCTCAGTGAAAACTGAACTGTGAGAAGAGAGGCATAATGTACGCTGCTCTTAAGGAAGGGCAGGAATCAAGATAGACAGAGAAAGGGCAGTCTAGGGAGGCAAGACTAGCTGACATAGGGTAAAAGGAACTGATTTCTGGCCACAAGTGTTCACAGCAGAAGACAGCCACAAAACAAACTGAGGAGGGAAACGGTCATGCAATGAAGGAAATGCTAGATGTCATCTAACTCACCTATGCTGCAACTTTCTATTCAATTTTATTGGAGCTTTTGGTGTTAAAAAGCCGTGTGCTGACTAAAGAGAATTTACGAATATACAAAAAATATTATGAAAGAAACAAGTTAAACAAGATCCCAAACAAAGACTCTCTGCTTCACATATTTTCTTCATAAATTTTAAACACATCTTCAAAGAAAACATAAAAGGCATTTTATTACAGAAAAATGCTATTTTTAATCTTGTTTTGTGAGTGACGATGTGTCATGGAGCCCACCCATTGAGTTCATTTTTTTTTTCTTTTTTGGGTCATACCTGGCAACACTCAAGGGTTACTCTTGGCTCTTCGATCACTAATTACTCCTGGTGGTGCTTGGGGACAATGTGGGATGCTGGGAATCGAACCTAGGTCGGCCACGTGCAAGGCAAACGCCCTGCCTGCTGTGCTATCACTCCAGCCCCTTGAGTTCATTATTTTATTGTATTTAATACTGTAAACTTTTTTCAAATTTTGGTTTTGGGCTACACTCCGCATTACTCTTATCCTTGTGTTCAGGATTACTCCTGGAGGGTGGGTGGCCCAAATGTGGTGCTGAGATCAAATGATCAAATCTGGGTTGGCCATTTGCAAGGCAAGCACCCTACCTGCTGTACTACTACCTCTCAGATACCTGGTTTTTAAAATTTACTGGTAATTGCTTTCATTATTTTGAATGAATGTCCATATATTTTTAACCAATACATGTTGCATATGTAACTTCCCCTCAACCTTTCATAATTAATGCTTTTTTTGGGCTTTAGGAGTCACACACAGCAGTGCTTAGGGCTTACTCCTGGCTCTGCACTCAAGGATCACTCCTGGGGAAAACCATATAGGGTAGTGCTGGGGATTAATTACTGGTCAGCCACATGCAAGGCAGTACTCTACTTGCTGTACTACTGCTCTGGCCCTTAGAGGTATTTTTTTAAGAGGGGTCATACCCAATGTTCCTGAGGTGGGTATGGGTATCTGGTATATTGAACACAGGGTCTAAACTACCAATTCATTTTTGTGAACCGTGTTATATAATATGGGGAAAATAAAAGGAACATCTAAAAAAGTACTGTGATGAGGCTCCTCATATATAAATCCTCAATGCATCTGATATACTGAGACCAAAACTTAAATGCATAAATTAAGATTGTTGAAAATAAAACATTATTGCCAACTATCCTTCGAAACTTCTCTATCAATTTCTTTTACTGTCAATTAATCATAACTGATAGATCGTAACAGATAATAACCCATCATTCCAAAACTTTTCCATCTTAGCAGGAAAAAATGTTCACTTGGTTTATATTTTTGATTATCACTGACATTCTCTTCATATTTCATGACATATTCTTATACTCTGCTTCTAATGAAATATTTGATTAAGAACATATACATTAAATATATCAAAGCCTTACCCTATTTTAGCTGATAATTATTTTTAACTTTTTACTTGCCTTTTGGTTAATTTTAACTTGGTAAAAATGTGTAGCGGGCTGGCTACAGGTAGCTCAAAACAAACTCCTTACCTGTTGTGGTATCTCTCCAGTCTTTTTAATTTTAAATGTTCAAGTAGCTAAAATCTCACTTTTCTCTTTTAACAGTTTTTTTTTTTTTTTAATGCCAAAAAGGCTTATTCAACTCTTTGTGGTTTCTGGTCATGCCTGGAAGTGATCAGTACTGACTCCTGGCTCTGCGCTCAGCGATCACTCCCAATGGAGCCTGGAGAACCTTACGTGGTGCTGGGGATGAAGGCCGGGTCAGCTGGCTGCAAGGCAGGTGCCTTACTTGCAGTACTATCTCTGGCCCCAGAGTTACTCAACTATTAACGTCACTCACAGTTCCTTAGGTTACAATTTATATTTAACTATTTCCATAATTTACTTTAGCATTAGGTATGAAAGTAATTTTACATTTTTTTCAAATGATAATCAAGCACCATATATTAAAGAATTCAGTTTTTATATCAACTTCAATGTTAGCTTTTATAATAATAAATTATTTTACAAATGAAGGTTTATTACTATGCTTCTGATCACATTTCAATCATGTGCCTTCAACACCAAAAGCATTGTTTTGGAAAGATTACTTCATCAACGACTCAGAGAGTAAATCAGAAGTAGGGTGGCTGGTGAAGTACTAAAAGCAGGATTAATTCATTTTTACAAGCCGAAAGTAAAGTTCAAGAATAAAACTGGAAGTAACACTAGAAGAAAGGGTCAGAAAACAACAAGAAAATCTACCAACACCCATCATCTGAATATCTCTACCTATGACTTCTCTCAATACAACATCCCAGGGACAGTAAGAATAATTAGCAATTTAACAGAGGAAAAGGTGGACAATAAATATGAGTATAAAAGTTCCCTAACATAATAAGAATTAAGAGTATTAAGATATAAACAAAGGTTCAGACTTGGGGGGAAAAACTGACTACTATGAATGCTGGACATACAGACACACAAATTTGAATCAGAATGTCTTACCAATAAGGGGTGCCAATGAAAGATTTTCTCTTTGCAATTGTAGCTGTTATTTTTGCAGCCACACCAAAGTCAGCTGGTGATAGAAAAAAAAAACAAATTCTTTTTCAATAAAGTCATTTATAAATTTAACCCTTAGCATAACATTATTAATAATTCAATTTTAGAGAACTATATATAAACGGAAAACCCAAATCTCTTCTTCACAACAAACTCAAGGAGAAAAATTATATTTTATTTTGATGAATTTGGAGGGAAAGCACAAAATACCCCCTTGGATTCCTTTTTTTGTTTTGTTTTAAGGTAACACCTAAAAGTACTCAGGGCTTATACTTGGATCTGACTCAGGTTTCACTCGTGGTGGGGCTCAGTAAACCATATGGGGTGCCTGGGATCAAACCCTGGTATACTGCATGAAACACAAGCACTCTACTCGCTGCACTATCACTCTGGCCCCTGAATTCCATTAATTCTAACACAACTAAGCTAGCATTTTGGTGCTATTATGTTTGTCAAACACCAATCTTTTGGGTTTGGGGCCACATCTGCTGGTTCTTGGTGGGTACTCCTGCCTCAGTACTCAAGAATAACTACCAGTAGCGTTCAGGGAACCATGTTGTACTGAGGACTAAACCTGGATCCCCTAAGTGCAAATCACATGCTCAGTCAGTTTAGCTATGTCTCTGGCTCTAAAGCATGATTTTAAAAACTTAATTTCCTATGTTATTTATATTTACTGATTCCTTTAAATAGGGCACGTCATCTGTGGTATTGGGGGGGCCCAGGGCCACACCTGGTAATGCTTAGCCTGGAGGTGTGGGCCTGACTCTGGAACTTGGGCCTGGTGGTGGGCAAAAGTCACCAGGGCTACAGCTAGCAGTGCAGCAGTGTGGGTGGGACATGTGGTGGTCGGGATCAAACTCACAGCACATGCATGCCATCTATTGTTTGAGTCCAGTGTATAATGTTTTGGACTAAAAATGATTCAAAATAAAATATACATAGTTCATCTGATGCAATGGAATAGTCAATAAACCACCAATTCCATCAGACTGTACTCTTATTCTTAATTTTAATAACTAAAGTTCCACAAGTAGTTATTACGTCTCACTTTTTTTTGTGAAACCTATTTTGTAATTTCTAATACAAATAATGATATTATTTGATAATTAATACTTCTGTGATGGCTGTGGTGGCGGCTCAGAGAACTAGAGCACAAACTTTGCATGCAGGAAGCCTAGGTTCAACCTCCAGCACATCACAGGTACCTGAGCAGCACCACGAGCAAGCCCTGAGCGCTAAGCATTCTGTTGAGCAGTCCACACCTTATGAAAATTCTTACATTTTTACATGATATCTTTAAACAAATTCCATTAACAAAATTACTGGGGTCCAAAAAGGAACATTATTTTGTCTTTTAGTATGAATATTAAACTTATAAAATGCTCTAAAAACTCATTTAAAACTGAACTACATTTTTTTTTTTAATTTTTAATTTTTACAATTACAAAGATATACAATTAAAAAGTTCATATTTGGGTTTTGGTCATACAGTGTAGCAGCACCCATCCCGCCACCAGTGCCCATCTCCCACCACCAACGTCCCCGTGAACTACATTTTTTTAAAAATAACTTAGAAACTGGAAATAACATACCTAATTTTACATCACCATGATCTGTCAATAAAATATTTGCACCCTAAAACAAAAAACCAAATACTATTAAATTAGCATCATAATTTCCCCCATAAAATTATCAATTTAAATAATTTAACAAACTTACTTTGATATCTCGATGCATTTTGCCTTTAGTATGCAGATAGGCAAGACCCTAAAGTAAAAAACAAACAAAATATATTACCAAAAATTGCAAACTTGACTGCTTTTTACTTATAATCTTACTGAATAAGAATAGAGTATCCTTTTGGAGGCTGTAAAAATAACCTAAATGAGCTTCTTTTTATAAACCAATGTTTACTTTTAAATGTTTTATTCATTTTTTCTGGAGAAAAGTAATTTACTATAACATCATCACCACGATTCAAAATAATGAACACATGGATACTTCTTCAAGTTCCTAAATAAATCAGCTTTTATTTATCTAGTTTTTGATTGTTTCTGCCTGGAGCTCAGGGATCACTTTGGGGGTGGGTTTGAGGAATCATCTGGGAGGCAAGGGAAGAGCCCTACCTGCTACAATGATCTCTCCAGTCCCTGTCTAGTTTCATGTAAACAGACTCATAGAGCATGATGTTTTTATGCTATATGGCTTCTTTTATTCACAGCTGTTGCGATTCCTGGCTACTTTTACTCACAGCTGTTGCGATTCCTGGCTATGCATCTTTATTGGTCTCCGGTTTCCCAGTGTCTCTTGAAGGACAGATGTTTTTGATTTTGAGGAACCATAACTTAACAAGTTTTTATTTTGTGGATCATGCTTTCTGTGCTATGACTGAAATGGCTTTGCTGGCATTTCAAGGTGGCAACATCTCTCCTATGCTTTCTTCCAGAATTTCTAGTTTTAGATTTTATATTTAGGTCTTTGATAAAATTTGTAAACTTTAAAAAAAAAAAAGAAAAAGGCGTAAAGAAAACTTTTTTACTGTGAGTCCTGTACATTTTCCCTCAGTGATAATGGAAGTTAGGACCAGGTCCTTCCCAGGATCTTTCACATTTATACACTGTATACAATTCTAGGCGGGTTCTAGCCCTGGCCCATCAACCCAGTGATTCTAGCAAGAAGCCAGAGGGAACCCCCACACCATGAGGTCAGTCATTCTCAACATCCGGACTCCACAGCTCCTCAGAGCTCCACCCAAGAGAAAAGCCGATCTCTCCCCATTGCAATTCATTGGAATATTCACAAGATGAGAGCCTACTACTGAGAGTATACCAACCGCATGGCAGAGCCTGGCAAGCTACTCATGTTGTATTTGATATGCCAAAAAAAACAGTAACAATGATAGACCTCATTCCCATAATCTGAAGGAATGGTTTGAGGCTCTTCATGCTCCTGGAGCGAGCAGATGCCCTTGGGCTACATTAGGTCATGACAGGACTTATGGAGATCTTACCAGTGCCCGCTTGAGCAAATCAATGAACAACAGGAAAAAAAGTGAAGTGATACATATGGAATGTAGTATACTTAAATTGTTAACCAACGGGTGTTCATCTGTCCTCACAGCACACGTTAAAAGTCCAAGCTTTCTCCACTGAGTTGTCTTTGACTTCCTTCAAACATCAGCCAATACGTGTGTGTGCATTTACTTCTGGTCTTTCTGTTCACTGGACGACTTGTCCACCTTATGTCTTATCTTCTGATTAGTACAATTTTATTTAACTCTTCAGATTACTACCATTAGTTCTCAAATCTTGTTCTTTAGAAAGTTATTTTAATATTTCCAGGTCTTTTGCTTTTCCAAAGGAATTTTAGAATTACCTTACCTGTTTCTACAGAAATGAAAGTTTCAAGTGTCTGCTAAACACTTGCTCTGCCTTTTCAGATACTATGTGGGTTTTATCTCTTTTCTGTTAGTGAGTCAACCTGAGTGACTTCTGAATGTTAAATCCACACGGCAATCTAGGAAAAACTCCATTTTTGGTGCATTATCTTTTTATAGGCATAGAATTGGATTATCTTTATTAACTTTTTATTTCTCTGTAAGTTTCTGAACTATACTTATGAAATATATTAGGTTTCAGTTTTGTTCTCTGTAATACTGTTGGATTTGAGATTAAGAGCAATAATGATCTATAAAATAATTTGAGGCATCTCTACTCTTCAATTTCCTAGAACTGTTGAGGAAAATATGCATCATTTTTTCCATAAATGTTTGGAAGAATTTATCTAAGACATTTATGTTTGAGTTTTCCTTGTGAGACTAAATACAGGACAATTTAGAAGATGAGTAATTGGGTGACATGTGCAGTTTATGTTTCACAAGGAAATGATCCACTTTCTAAGTTGAACACTTTATTAACACAAAGCTATGCATAATGTGGGTACTGGAAAATCCTGCATGCTTTTCACATTTATAGATTGGTACGGTGTCCCCTCAACTCATTCCTAATATTGGTCATTTGCAACGTCTCATTTTTTCCTAAGAAAACTGACAAATATTAATTTTTTCAGATGATCAGATTTTGGTTTCATGGATTTTATCACATTTTTTGCCTTCCACTGATTTATATTCTGATACTTATTTTCTTTATTTGTTTGATCTGCTTCTATATTTGAAATTGCTTAAATTGAAGGTTGAGATACTGGCTTTAGAACTTGCTTTTCAAATACAGGTATCACACAGTAGAATCTTCCTTCCTTCTAACAACACCACTTTGTGGCATCCCAAGTTTTAAGTGCTGGGTTTCTTCCCCAGCACTGTGTTTCCATTTATTTTATTCAAAATGCCTTTTAGTTTCTCTTTCGATCTTTTCCTTGACCCACTAAATAGTTAACAGTGCTTTATTTCTTTTCCATAAATAGACATATTCCATAAATATTTCTCTTAAGTTAAAATCAATTATCAGGAAATATATACATATGCCTTGGAACTTCGTTTTGTTTTGTTTCGCTGTGGGCCACACCTGCCTATGCTCAGGGCTCAATACTGGTTCTGTGCTCCAGGATCATTCCTGGTGGTTTCAAGGACCTTATGGGGTGCCGAGATCCAACCCAGGTGGGCTGTGTGCAAGAAAAGTGCCTTATCGACTATACTAGCTCTCTGGCCCCTGATTTAAACTTTAAAAAACATATTGAGAAATGTTTTATTGCCCAGAACGTGGTACATTTTCGCAAATGTTTTGTAAGTACTAGAAAAGCACGCGTATCCTGTTGTTATTGGACTAGAATGAAGAAAAAGTGGTTTGTGATTCTCTATATCCTTACTGATTTCCTGCCTATTTGTTCTGCAAAATTATTGTGTGAGGGATACTGAAATATCTGACTATAATTATACACATGTCTTTTTCCTTCAGTTCTACTGTTTTTGAAAAGTTGTTTTGAAACTATCTTAGGGGCAACAACACTCGGGTTCTCATGCCTTTTGATTAAATTACTTCTTGAATATATAAAGCTTGATCTAATGTCTACTTTGTGTGATATTAGTACTGCCATTATAGCTCTCTTTTGAATAGTCTGTCTGACATTTAAAAAAACACAACTTTTTGCTTGTTATTTTGGCAGTGCCAGGTCTCAGACTTGCAACACAAGTATTCTACTACTAAGCTACATCTCCAGCTTTAAAAAAGACATCTGGCCTATTTGTGTAATACGAAAGTATGTATTTTATTGGGCAATGTCTATTCAGATCCCCCCATTCTATCAGTCTCCGTCACTTTTTTTTCATTCTTTTTTAGATGTTTTTGTCTGGGGGCCACACCCAGTAGTGCTAGGTTTACTCCTGGCACTCCCACTTAGTTTCTCTCTCTTAATTTAAAGGCAGTAAAGTTAATGAATGAAACTATTAATAGTTAACATTCTTGCTGGGAGATATACACTCTACAGTCCTGCTGAAGATTCTCAACCTACTCTAAAATATTACAGTTCTCATAGGTTCTGAAATAACAAATCTTTGTATGAAACAATATTTACCAAACTTAAAGGTATTTTACTACCGCTGATTTATTATCACATGTAAGTTATGCTTTCAGAGAAATCAGAATACACTAATTCTCATTTCGGAAGAAATGATAAAAGCCCTCCTGTCTCAGTGCAAAAAAAATTACTTTTATCACATAAAACTTGATGGGAAAGCTAAGACAACTTGGGGCAATTAAGAAGCCTAAGCAGTGACTTGGTTTAGCTTCTTGGCTTCCCCTGCTTTGAAGCAATTGACGATAAGTCTTTACAAAGGGCACCAAAACATCAACTTTGTGCAGATCATCCTTTTAAATGAACTCTTGTGACTCATTTATGAAAGAAATAACTGGCCTTACAATACTTAACATGAGAATCTTTACAATGATAGAACAAAAATCATTTGGCTTACTCTTTTTCTTTAGAGGTGTAGAACATTTGAACTATGAAAATGGAATTGCCTAACTATATAAACAAATGCAGTACCTGTAAAGTTTCTCTGCACACGTAAGCTATTTGCAATTCAGATAATGGTCCAGTAACTAGAAAGAAAGAAAACTACTGTTAAAAGGTTAAAAAATGACTACTTTAAAAAGCACTTTTTTCCTTCTTTTGTTTTTTTGGGCCATACACGGCGATACCCAGGAGTTACTCCAGGCCCTGCACTCAGGGATCACTCCTGGCAGTGCTTGAGGGAACATACAGGGTGCCAGGGATTAAATCAGGTCTGTCAGAGTGCAAGCCAAATGCTCTACCAGCTGGACTGGTAGATCACTCAGCCCCCTAAAAAGCATTTTAAAAAGGTTTCCAAACAAATAGCTGGAAGGTGACTGAATATCCACAATATCCAGAACCTCTATCTGGTCCTTTGTGTGTCACTTTTGTCTTTTTTCAGAGACGGGTGGGAAGGACCCTCCCAAACAGTACGTAGGGAACCCTTGTTACTCCTTGGCCAACTGGGCTGGACGGCTCAATGGAGCCTTGGCTATGTGATGTCAGAGACAAAGCTCAGATGTTTGCTCATGCAAAACATGCGTCCCGCCCCTGAACTTGCTCTTCGGCACCTGTTCCTCCGCCTAGCTTTGCCACTGCCCAATAAGAACACCACTCTATACTCAAGTCATTTATCCCACCCGGTCTGACTTTAGAAACAACTTGTTTCATTAATAGCTAAAATCTTAAATGCTTTAAAAAAATCTTTAAAATGTTTTTAAAGATTTCACTGTTAATAGGTATCTTGATATTTAGGTTAACGGTGAACATTTTTGTCACTGGCTGCACTGACCACCCCCTCAGTGGCATTAACCTCACCGACCACCCACCATCACATATCAACAGAAACATTATGGAGAATAAAGACAATTAAATTCTACCACCACCTCACTGCTATAATACCTTGTAAATTCAAGTTAGAAATAAAGGTTTTATTAAATTTTCTAATTTTTTTAATTAAATCACCATGTGATAGCTCATTACAAAAATGTTCATGTTTGGGTTTCAGTCATATAGTACTCCAACTCTCATCCTGCCACCAGTGCGCATTTCCCAAGACCAATGTGCCCCGTTCCCACCCCCACCCCGTCTCTATGTTAGACAGGCTCTCTCTCTCTCTCTCTCTCTCTCTCTCTCTCTCTCTCTCTCCCTCTCTCTTCTCTCTCTCTCCTCTCTCTCTGTTTCTCTCTCTCCACACACATTTTGGTTTGTAATAGACACTGAAGTGTTATCATGTATATCCCCTGACCTACTTTCAATACTCAGTTCTAGCCTAGTTTTACTATCTCTAACTATTATTGTCAAATTGGTCCTTTCTCTACCTTACCTACCCTCCACCACATACATGTGGTAGAATCCAACCAGTGACACATTCTCCTGGCTGTTCTTCCCTGGCCTTGTATATAAGACTCATACTATTTGGAAATAAAGGTTTAAATCTATTTCATTAATAATTTTAATGAATAGTTCTTATTAATCTATCAACTGTCTTAACTAAAAAACTACAGTGCAGTCACAGTGGCTCCCACCCAGACACTATGCACTGAATATCCGCAGACAGTTTCTTTCCCCTCAATACTCATGATGCAATTTAAAAGTATTGCTTGCTTTACATTCTCTGAAAGTTAAATAAAGTTAGTTCGGAGATCATGAAAAAAAGGTGGTATATTTTTAAAAACATACATATGTGTGTGCGTGTATATATATATATTCATATTTTATATTTTATATATATATAAAACACCGAATAACTTCTTATACGCATGTACTAATTTTGTAAACAGAACAAAAAAGGTAGAGATTTAAAACCGTATGCATGCTGGGAGGGGCCCCTGGGCTGCTTAGGAGGCTCTTGCCTCACTAAAGAAAGGGTAAAATCCGAATTATATAAGTACTCTTTTAGATTTCTCAGCACAGGCTGCAGGATATTTGAATGACCAACAAAAAACGAGAATTTAGATAATCTTATTTAGTGTTCCAGTAGTGAAGCAAAAAAAAAAAAAAAGTGAAACTGTAAAGGAAACAATATTTCTGGCAAACTAGAAAAATCAAGCAGCAACTATTGACGTCAAAGTCAGATTTGAAATGCAAAGATAAATTAATAATACCATGATAAATATCTTGAAGTGATCCACCACCACAATATTCCATACAAATCCACAGTTTTTTCCCGGCTAGGAGGAAAGAGAAAGAATAATATATTAGCAGTATTTATCAACCACTGATAGGCTCGAGAGATTCTCACTCCTCTGTATACCAAGGTTCAGGATGAACTGTAGTGTGCAACAGGAAATTGCCCTGGTAATTCTCATCAAAATAAGAAAAAAACTTCTGAACTTCAGTGCTGCTCCTATCATATTAAATGATTTAGCATATCATCAACTTTATACATTAAAACTCTTGTAATTGTAATATTCCACTAAGGTTGCTAGGGAATGTATAGCCCTGTAAATAAATGCATTGTTCTTACTGTCATGGAGAGAAAATTTAAAAAGAGAAAATTTAGGCAATTATAAACTGTATTCACTCAACAGTACTTATATGAAAGACAGTAGAAATGAGAATGTAAAATACAAAGAAGGCAGGTGCTTTTTACTTTTACCTGAGATAGCTCCCAAAGTAGGCAACAATATTGCAATGTTTACATTCTTTAACCATAAAGATTTCTTGTTGAATCAATGAAAAATCATCTCCTGAAAAACACAGTAATGACAAACTGATTACTACATTATACTTTGAGTGTCTATGTGGTTAAACAGGGAGAAACGCTTTTCCAGAGGGAAACGTGCCAGGGGCCATGTCTCCCAACAGTGCTAGAGGTGGCAGGGACTGAGAGGCCCCAATAGGCTTGGTATACACTCTACTGCAGCCCCAAGAGTTAGATAGGTTGGGAAGGGGCAGTGTGAGCCATTCGCAGTGACACATGGCTGTTTGTGTGGGCGTGGACAGTCAGAGTTCGAGCTCACAGATGTGGCATGGCTTAAGCTTGACAATGCTCAAGAATCACTATGCTGGAGGGGGCTGGGGGGGCTATTTGGAGCTGGGTATCGAACTCTAGACCCCCTTGAGCCCTGCTTAGGTGGCCCCTTAAAAATGCACAATAGGTCAGAGAGTACAGGGGTTAAGGTGCTTGCTTGAATACAGCCAACCCGTTTGATCATTAGTACCACACGAGCACCACGGATGAAGTAAATCCCACTCCCTGACACAGAAAGGCACCAAAACTCTGGCCAAGCGTGTGATCTTTAGTAAGCATGTGAAGACCACGGGGATGCCCAGCAGGAACTATAACCAGAGTGTTTGCAAGAACCACAACTGCAGGGAGGGGCCTGACAAGCACCTTGGCTCTATCTGTGAATACAATCACCAGATGTGCAAATCCCACAGACAAGCGTGTATGTGTCTGTGCTACAACAGCAAAGGGAGGAGGAAACAATTAATAAAAAAGAAAAAGTCAGGGGAACCAGGATAGGCTTCATATTAGAAAAGTATACATGGCAAAGGGGAAACTCAGAAATTAACCGTAGATGACTGCACAAATGAAATCGTCATACAAACCAGAGACATGTTGTCCTTATATTTCTAATTTTAATCCTGTACTTTCGACTGACTGGCTGGCTATCAGCAGGGTTTTCAGGACCCTTCCTCAAGTTAGATCAATTTGTTAGAGTGGCTCAGGAAACACATTTACTCCTCAGACACTACCACAAGATATTACTCAGGAATAACCAGACGGGAGAGATACATATGGCAAGGTATGGGAAAGGTATATAATACAAATTTTATATAAATCTCCCCATGTTCAAACTCTGCCTTTTCCTTTTTGAGTTTTTATGGAGACAGCTTCTTTACATGTGAATGAACTAATTCATAGGCCATGGGTGTCTGAAGTCAGTCTCCAGCCCTCTTAACCTCCAATATCAGGAGACGGGGACGGAGTAGGAGCAAGTGAAGTTCCAACCTTCTTAACATAAGCAACTAGTCTCATCTTTGACTCCTTCCAAAAGTCACAGAGCAAAAGAGAATCTTACCTCTAAAGAGCTTTGGGGGCTGTTATGACTGTGGATGAAGACCAAATATATAAAAAACTATAACTGGTCTTCTAAATAGCTAAAAATATTATTAATTCTTATAAATCACATGATCACAGAGTAATAATAGCATTATAAGATAAAGTTGTTATGTAGCTAATATTTACTGAGTGCTGACTCTATGCTAAGCATTGGAAATGTGTTCATGTAAATTTAAACAACAGTCACATGTTCTTGAGGGGAGAGGTAAAATAAAATATATCAAGAAATACAAAGAGGGGCTGGAAAGGCAGTACAGTGGGCAGCGCATCTGCCTTGCACACAGCCAACCCCGCCCAATCCCCAGTATCCCATATGGTTCCCTGTACTATGCCAGGAGTAATTCCTGAGTGCAGAGTCAGGAGTAACCCCCTGACCATCAGTATTTGTGCTCCCTCTCCCAAATAAAGAGCTAAGCTCTAAGAAGAAAAAATTAAGCAAAGCTTAAAAAGAAAGTGATGAAGCTAAGCATTATTTTTCAAAGAGTGAGTGGCCAGGAAGGGCTTTCTGATAAGGGGATACTTGAAAATGATTTTCAAAGAAGTATCTAACAGAATTCCAGGCATGAAAGAAAAACAGCAAGTAGGAAACCTTAAAAGCAGGTGTGGCTGTCATATTAGAAAATAAAAAGAAACCCAGTGTTTCTAATTACACCAAAAGGATGGTAATGATGAAATCAGAGTAGATACAGCTTTTTTTAGCCATTAATTTTCGCCCATTCAATAACTTGGGATTCTTTGATGAGCAGAATGACAAGCTCCTGAGAGTTTTTTTTTAACAACAGTAAAGGATCTCATGTTTTTTTTTTTTTTTTTTGCTTTTTTGGGTCACACCCGGCAATGCTCAGGGGCTACTCCTGGCTCTGCCCTCAGGAATCACTCCTGGCGGTGCTCGGGGGACCATATGGGATGCCGGGGATCGAACCCAGGCCAGCATGAGCCGGCCACGTGCAAGGCAAACGCCCTACCCGCTGGGCTATCGCTCCGCCCCAGGGATCTCATGTTTTAAAAAAGAATGCTGTAGTTACCGTGACAAGAACGTACTCAGATAGTAGATTGTGAGAAGGAGGGTTGGAAATAATGTCAGAGACAAAAGTAGGAAGATCATACTCAAGCTGAAATGACCTAGATCAAGAACACAGCTAAAAATATACTGAAAAATGGAAGGAGCCTGGAGGCAGAGCTTAGTGAAGCTAGGAATACTTATTTTTCAAACGTTCTACAGGTGGAGTCAGGAGATAATACAGTGGTTACAAGTGCACGCTCAGTGTGTGCCATAACCAGGATCAATCACCCACACCACATGGACTACTGATTATCACTGGGTTTGGCCCTAGAGGCCTTGAGCACTGCCAGGGTGGCCTTAGTTATCCCTGGCACCACATCCTCGGGCCCTAAGGAAGAACTGTCAGCTCAACTGGTCAAGTACCACCAGAGAGTCCCCCACCCTTGCATCCCTGAACACTTGGGAGGCTCGACCACACACGTAAAAGTTGCCTGGGTGATGTTCATCCACTCTTCTTCCTGAGAGAATGATCCCAATTTTTACAGCCCACTTAAAGTTATTTAAGTTACCAAGCAAGAGATCCTGTTAAGAACTTAAACAGTCTGTTTTCCTGAGCTCAAAACCTACTGCAAATGGTAAGCCCCTAAAATCTTGATCCGTTAATGTGACAATGCTTTAGGGGAGTCTACGAGGTTAATGAGTGGCATCAAAATATTCTACTGAACTTGCAAAAAAGTTATCTTAGTAAATTTCCATAATACATACTACTGGGCCAGAGAGATAGCTCAAGAGGCTGGAGAGTGGAAAGTATACTTTGCATGCAGAACAACCAGATCTGATCCACAGCACTGCACAAGGTTTTCAGTCACACACACACACACACACACACACACACACACACACACACACCCATAAGCCCTAAGCACTGAGTCAGGAGAGTACCAAGTACACGTAAAATGCATATATTACACACGCACACACACACACACACACACACACAGATAAATACACATAACTAAGCAACCTTCCAATTGTTACTTCACTAAATATCAACCGGCTTATATTTACTATATTATTTACACTTCATATTTTATATAAAATAAAAATTTTTTACATTTTAATTTATACTTTTTTTAAATTTAATTTTATTATTTTCCCCCCCAAATATTATTACACCATTTTAGACATACAATTGAAAGATGCTCATGTAGAGTTTTGGTTCTGCAGTGTTCCAACACGCACCCTCCACCCAAACCCATCTCCCATCACCAATGTCCCCACCTCCCTCCCCCTCCCGCACCTCAACTACTTGGCAGATTCTGTATGTCATTTCTTTCCTCTTTATATCTCCTTCCCAACAAACTTTCCTGCTCTTCGTGGAATGCAGTGCATTAAAAGACATTACTGTTTCACTATTTTAGTGGACCACGCCGGCCGCGCGCAACATGGGCTCGAACTGGTTTTGCTCTGTTGATCTGGTCGTGAGGCAGTTTCCCAGTGTCCGGACAGCAAAAATGGTGGCTAGTGTGATGGGCGAGTCTCATCCGGCTGCTTCCGGGACCCCCCAGAGGCGATGGGCCAACCTCCAAAACCCATCTGCCCTCCTCGGGATCCCATCGTCAGCTGGGCTCGGCGCGAGCCGACTTCCAGCCTCCCCAGCCGCTTGTGAGACTCTGCATGCTGGTCCCCGGGCAGCTCCTGGGCGGGGGCCACCAGGCTCGACAAAATGGAAAGGGGAATGGCCGACCCCTGACTCCATCTGACGAATTCCCAGTGATTCCCGCTTCTGGGAGCCGCCTACCTGGGCTCGAACTGGTTTTGCTCTGTTGATCTGGTTGTGAGGCAGTTTCCCAGCGTCCGGACAGCGAAAATGGTGGCTAGTGTGATGGGCGAGAGTTTCATCCGGCTGCTTCCGGGACCCCTCAGAGGCGTTTTAATTTATACGTATATACATTAATTGTTAATGTTAAGAGTTCTGATGAAACAACTAGGGTACATGCTATATTGTAAAAAATACCTTGCTAAGTACCAGTTATGTATTCATAATTGGTATTCATAATATTAAGAATGTTCTTCTTTTTTTTTTTTTTGCTTTTTGAGTAGTATGCGGTGATGCTCAGGGGTTCCTTCTGACTCTGCACTCAAGAATTACTTCTAGCAGTGCTCGGGGCCCATATGGGATGCCAGGAATCAAACCCGGGTCAGCTGCGTGCAAGGCAAACGGCCTCCCCTCCCCGCTGTGCTATCGCTCCAGTCCCTAAGAATGTTCTTAACACTGTTCCTCTCTATCTTGTCAAATTTTTATGAAAAACAAAAAACAAGGATACTTGCTATATTTACTGAAAGAACTATTTGGGACTCTCTGATGTAATATTAAGAATCTATTACGAATTCTACTAAATTCTTAAGCTTATAAACGTGTCAGCCAAGGAAACAGGTGGGGGTGGTGGCAGGAACCTCGTAGAGAGACTCTGGTAGTGGGACCAGAGTTGGGACACTGTAAGCATGAAGCGCCATTGGCAACAACTTTGCATATCAAGATTCCTAAACGTTTCAAAAAGAAATAAAGAATTCTATTGGAAGACCTAAACTGTATCTTATATTTATCCCAAAAAATTAAATAAAATGTTACTGAATTTTAATTCCTATTTTAATCTTCTATTTATTAGTTTCATGGGAAAATATCAGAAACATATCTAATTCCATATGGACAGCAACAATGTAAATCATTTTTTAAATCTTAATGTAACTTTTATGTATTTTGGGGGCTTTAGGGGACACATCCCTCAGTGCTAAGGCCTTTCTGGCTCTGCACTCTGGGAACACTACTGGAGAATTCAGGGGACCATATGGGGGTCTGCCACATGCAAGGCAAATGCCCTACCGGCTGTGCAATCTCTCCTTCTCCTTACTGCTATGTTTTATTCCTTAATATCTATTACATTAATATTCTTATCTGAGAAGTCAGTCAGTATACAAAAGTATAAAATAAAAGTACTCATATATTCACTGTCTGAAGTCACACAAAATTAGCAGCTACATGTTTTCTCCCAGCCCTATATTTATATTAATTCATAAGCTTTTCCCACCAAATATACAAGTTGGACTCTTACTGCAGAATCTATTTTCACTGAATATTTTTTTTGGGGGTCACACCTGGCAATGCTCAAGGGTTACTCCTGGCTCTTCGCTCAGGAATTTCTCCTGGCTGTGCTCAGGGGACCGTATGGGATGCCAGGGATCAAACCCGGTCGGCTGTGTGCAAGGCAAACGCCCTTCCCGCTGTGCTACCTTTCACTATTTAGCAGGTGCAGGTCATTGGTTTCATTTTGGTTTTTTTTTTTTTTTTTTTTTTTGTCTTTTGCATTGTTTGGTGATGCTCAGAGGTTACTCCTGGCTCTGCACTCAGGGATTACTCCTGGCGGTGCTTGGGGGACCATGTGGGATGCTGGGGATTGAACCCAGATCAGCTGTGTGCAACACAAATGCCCAACCTGCTGTGCTCTAGATCCGGCCCCTCATTTTATATCTTAAGCAAGTATTATTTCTTCTGGATTTGGGGTTCCTAGTACATAGGGACTATCCCTGGTAGTACCTGTGGATGTTATAACTCCCAGGTCCAATCCCTAGTATCCTATTTGGTTCTTGATCATCCCTAGGAGCAGTTCCTGAGTGTTTCCTAGGCTCAGAGCTAGGAGCAACTTCTGCGCATTGCCAGAGAGGAAGTTCTTTGTTCACTTATTTTATCTTTTGATTTTTGGGTCTGGCTCTGCACTGGGGATTAGGGATGCTAGGGGTTACTTCTGGTAACCCCTGGTAACTTCTAATTTCATCAGTAAATGTTCGAGATGAGAGCCTTCTACTGAGAGTATACCACCTACACGGCAGAGCCTGGCAAGCTACCCGTGTTTTATTTCTAATGCCAAAAAACTAGTAACAATTATAGGCCTCAATTCCATGACCTGAAGAATGGTTTGAGGTTCTTCCTGTCCCTGGAGCAAGCAGATGCCCTTGGGTTACACTTGCTTGTGACAGGACATATGGAGATGATACTGGTGCCCGCTGGAGCAAATCGATGAACAATGGGGAAGACAGTGATACTGTAATTCTGCAAACAATGCCTAGACACACTGCCTATGACACAAGTAAAATTATCTCTGTATGTCTCATGATCTTCTATGTAGAAAATCCTCAAGGACCACAAAACATAATTCTAAAAGATTGTAGCAAAGCTGTACAGTACAAAATCAACACAAAAGCATCAGTTACAGAGGAGGTTTTTTGGGTCACACCCATCAATGCTCAGGGTTACTCCTGGCTCTGCACTCAGGAATTACTCCTAGCAGTGCTCGGGGACCATATGGGATGCCGGGATGGAACCCTGGTCGGCCATATGCAAGGCAAATGCTCTACCTGCTGTGCTATTTCTCCGGCCCCTAATCTATCAAAATTTCAATGACACTTTTTATTCTTGTTTAAGAAACAGGAAACAATCACCCTAAAATACACATGGAATCTCAAGATACTGCTAATAGGAAAATAATTTAAAAGAAAGAAAAAGTTGTAGGGCTCACATTTCCTGATTAAAAGCCTATTATAAAACTATAGTAAACAAAACATGGGGGCCGGAGCGATACCCAGCGGGTAGGGCGTTTGCCTTGCACGTGGCTGGCCCATGCCGGCCCGGGTTCAGTCCCCAACACCCATATTGTCCCCCGAGCACCGCCAGGAGTAATTCCTGAGTGCAGAGCCAGGAGTAACTCCTGAGCATCGCGGTGTGACCCAAAAAGCAAAAAAAAAACAACTATAGTAAACAAAACAGTGTGGTGCTGGCATAAATATGAAATAGAACATAAGTCTAAATAAATCCACACTGACAGGAATCACATGATCTGTGACAAAGGTGCCAAAACATAAAAAATTTTAAAATAGTGATAAAAAAAAATCCAAATAGCCAATGGCGAAGGAATGAAGTTAGACCTTTACTTTCCATGATAGAAAACAAACAAAAACTCAAAATGGACACTAAAGAAAGGTCCAAAGGCAAAATACAAAATTATAAAACTTCCATAGGAAAAATACAAAGTAAAAGTTCCAAGATGCTGATTTTGGCTATGATTTCTTGGGTCTGACACTAAAAGCACTGGCAACAAAAGCAGATACAGAGAAACAGAAATAAATCAGACTTAGAGGTTTGACTGATTAGAGAAGAAAGTCAGGACAGGGGATGTGGCTCAATAAAAGAGCACTTACCTTTCAGTGTGAGGAAAGTGTGGTTTAATCCCCCAATTCATAAAAATAAGAACAAAGTAAAAAAATGGGAGGAAAGATGATCAAAATACTTCCTCAAAGACCCAGTGGTGTTTAGGGTATCACTGTATCACTGTCTTCCCGTTCATCATCGATTTGCTCGAGCAGGCACCAGTAACATCTCCATATGTCCTGTCTCATGCTAGTAGAGCCCAAGGGCACCTGCTTGCTCCAGGAACATAAAAAGCCTCAAACCATTCCATCGGGTCATGGGAATGAGGTCTATAATTGTTACTGGTATCTGGCATATCAAATAGGACACAGGTAGCTTGCCAGGCTCTGCCGTGTGGGTAGCATACTCTTGTAATCTCAAAATCCAGCATTTATTGATAAACCGAGCAGGGCTATGATAGACTGGTCTGCTGGGTGGAGTTCTGATGAGGGGGAAGTCCGGATGTGGAGAATGGAGGCCCTCATAGAGTGGGGAGGTTGTCTGGCTTGTTGTGAGGCTCTGCTGGGGTGGCAGGCCAGGGCTAGAACCTGTCATCCCTCCCGGGCACCTCATGAGCACAGGGAGAGCCAGTAGCAGCTCTGCCCCATGCCTGTCTCAGTGTTTAGGGTCTTTGAGGTTAATCCCCCAAGTTATAAAAATAAGAACAAAGTGAAAAAATGAGAGGAAAGATGATCAAAATACTTCCTCAAAGACCCAGTGGTGTTCAGGACATGGGAACCTGAGTCAACCATGTGCAACCTAAGTACCTCACAATAGTAATACCTCTTTGTTGGTTAAAAAAAAAAGCCAACACTTTAGAATTTTTGTAAGCATTAGGAGGAGCCTCAAAAGCAATCCATTTCAACAAAATTTTAAGTACAATTACCAAATGCAAATATATCCACAATAAAATGCAGTACTACAGAATTATTATTCTAATATCAATCTACTTTAACTAAGACAAAAAGTTCGAGTAAGTTTACAGCTGGAATTTCATTTACTTATTTTCCACAAAATTGTTTATGTTTTAGCAGATGTAAGACTTTTTCTAATTCATACTGGCAAGTAATTCTCTTTTTATGTTTAAACACAATTCTAAGCCAGCTCATCTGTTAAATCAATACAAAAAAGATCTGTAATATTATAATTGCCTTAGTGCAATTCTTACAAAAGTAAGTTTATTTTTAAAAATTAATTTTTAAAATAAAGCTGTCTCCATAATTACTTGAAGCATATGAACTAAACATTGGGATATTTTATGAACAGATTACATTTTTACATTCCCTGTTGTTCCAAAAAGAGCAAAATATCTACTTTGATGCATTTCACTGCAAATGCTAACTAAAACTTGGTATAAAATAGTCAAATTATTTTTTTAAATGTGTAAAACAAAAAATCTTAAACTAATTCAAATAAAATGAAAACTATAAATTAAGATCAGTAACAAATTAAGTCCTCAATCTAAAGCAAAGACAACTGATATAAATATATATGTGTATGTATATATAATACATATACATAATATGTATATGTATGTATATATACACACATATATGTCAGTTGTCTTTGCTTTAGATTGAGGACTTAATTTGATTTATATATATACATACATACACACATATATATATATATACATATTATGATACCAATATCCAAGGTCAGGCGAAACATGGATCAGGAGGTCTTATCAAAGGTGGAAATTATCACAAATGTGTGGGAGTCAGAAGTTAGGTAAGACAAAGAATGGAACAGTGTGCTAATAATTGTCAAAAGTACTAATACCAACCTAGAACTGAGCATTAAATACAGGCAAATGATACACATGACCTCTAAATGTATGTATTGTAATCCATAATGTGTAAGGGAAGGAAGAGAGAAAGAGAGAGAGAAGAGAAAGAGATAAAGAACCTGCCATAGAGGGAGGCTAGGAGACGGGAGGGAATCGAGGACATTGGTGGTGGGAAATAGGCACGGGTGTAGGGATGGGTGCTGGAACACTGTATGCCTGAAATCCAAATATGAACATCTTATGAACATCTTTGTAATTGTATATCTCATGGTGATATAATAAAATATTAAAAAAAAACAAACAAAAAATAAAGCAAAGATAATAAAAAAATAAATGAAACTACTAAAATTTACATATAAAATACAAGAAAAACTTATTTTACTTTCTGTGGATTATTTTTATTATTGTTATACACTAAGATACAATCAACATTAATTATTAATTATAATCTGTAGACAGTATTTCCTTACTACACTTACTTTTAAAAAATTGCACTTAATGTCAATATAATATTACAGTACTCTGTATTGGTTTAACAGATGAGCTGGTTTAGAATTACAATTAGGCATAAAAGATCAATGGTGGGCACTGACGTTATTTAACTATGAAACTAAGTTAAAGTAAACATTATTTTAAATGTAAAACTAAGCCTAAGCAATTTGTATAATTCTTTTTTAAAAGTATCACATATTATTATACATTCATGACAGAATAAAGAATCCTAGACAGGGGAGAGAAAAAAACAAGACAAAAAAGTTCTAAAACTAAAATACCCTTTGGATACTTTTAAACTAATAAATGTCTGAATCTGGAAGAAGAGGTAGTCATTTAGAAAATAAAATGGTGGGGCTGGAGCGATAGCCCAGCGGGTAGGGCGTTTGCCTTGCACGCCGCCGGCCTATGCTGGCCCGGTTCGATCCCCGGCATCCCATATGGTCCCCTGAGCACCGCCAGGAGTAATTCCTGAGCGCAGAGCCAGGAGTAACCCCTGAGCATCGCCAGGTGTGACCCAAAAAGCAAAAAAATAAATAAATAAATAAATAAATAAATAAATAAATAAATAAATAAATAAATAAAAATAAATAAAATGGTAACTAGATGCTAACCAGCCTTGCTGTGGTGATCATTTCACATGTATGTAAATATGTAATATCATTTGTAATATGCTCTTTAGCTATTTAGCTAATCACTATGCTATAAACCTAAAACTAATGTTATTTCTTGATTACACGGCAAATAAAAATTAATCAACATTATAATTATGAAGTAGCCCAATGGATAGTCTCCTAATCAAATTCTAATAAAAACTAAAACTGAGGGGCCAGAGCGATAGTAAAAGTGGGTAGGGCATTTTGTCTTGAAAGCAGCTGACCTGGGTTTGATCCCGGCATCCCATATGGTCCCCTGAGCACCACCAGGAGTAATTCTGTAGTGCAGAGTCAGAAGTAACCCCCTGAGCATAGCTGGGTGTGAACCAAAAAGTTTAATAATAATAATAATAATAATAATAATAATAATGATAATAAAAAAATAAAAATAGGGAAAAAGTGCTTTCTTTAAAAAGAAAAAAGTTAAAATAAGTTCAAATACTTTACTACAACCTTTAAAGAAAGTGTATAATGTTACTGTGTCTTCCAGTTTTGAAATGTGTATGGTTCAAATTTTATTTAAATTAAAGCTATCACATCAAACTCAAACATCAATCAATGGAACTAATCAAGCAATGGAACTCAGTATTATCACACTGGAGACAGCTTCTGACCCAACAATGTAAGAGGGAGACTACTGGGAAAGAACAGAACAAAGCAGGAGATGAAAATGCTATTAAACCCACAAGTGCCCGGAAATTAAAGTATCAATACATACCAGGCTCCAATTTGATAATTTTTACTGCAGCCAACTCTCCTGTGTGTATATTCCTTGCCTAAAATAAAAATTAAAAATATTTAAAGTTTGTTAACTATATAAAACTTCTCTGGAACTACGTTCACTAAAGATTATATATATTTTAAGAAGTCAGAAATATCAATAAAATCTTTTCTCACTTCCCCTTAAAGAAAAACACAGAAAGCATACACACACACAAACACAAACTTGCATCCCGTCCATCACTTAGAAAGAGCTACTTTCTGGGCCTGAGGATGTGGCTCAACGTCAAGCTTAGGCCTCGTATATAGGCTTAGCACACGCCATAGGCCGAACAGTTAGCTGTCATTTCCAAAGCCACATCAAAGTGTGTGATTTCTGTGGCAATGAAAATTTAAGTGTATGAGCACCACAACCATGAGTCTGAGAACTGCAATCAAGTGTGCGATCTCTTGTTTTTTGGGCCACATCTAGTGGTGCTCAGGAGTTACTCCTGCTCTGCACTTTAGGAATTACTCCCTGGTGGTGCTCAAGACACCATTTGGGATACTGAGAATTGAACCCGGGTTGGTGGTGTGCAAAGTAAATGCCCTGTACTATGGCTCCAACCACAGGTGTGCAACATCTTAACACTGAACCAATCACAACAAAGAGGAAGGAAAGAGGTTAAAAAGTAGCTACTATTGAAAAAGTAGTACTTTAAGTCTTTTTTTTTTTCTGTTTTGGGTGATACTGAGCGATGCTCAGGGGTTACTTCTGGCTGCGCACTCAGGAACTACTCCTGGTGATGCTCTGGGTCCCAATTGGAATGCCAGAGATAGAATCCGGTCAGCTGCACGCAAGACAAATGCCCTCCCTGTTGTACTCTCCAGCCCCTCTTTAAGTCTTTTCTCTACATTTAAATTATTATCTTTCTGAATTACAAAAAATACCCATAAATGAAAATACATTAACATGATAAAGGTCATATATCACAAATTCACACTTAACATTATATTTGACTCTGAAAATGGAAATGTTTCCTCCATGACCAGGTATAAGACAAGCATGCTCACTCTCACCAGTATTACTCAACATACTACTGCAATTGCTAATGAGAATTAGACAAAAGAGAAGGAAAGAAAGCAAGAAAGCAAGAAAGCAAGCAAGCAAGCGAGAGAAAGAAAGAAAGAAAGAAAGAAAGAAAGAAAGAAAGAAAGAAAGAAAGAAAGAAAGAAAGAAAGAAAGAAAGAAAGAAAGAAAGAAAGAAAGAAAGAAAGAAAGAAAGAAAGAATGAAAGAAAGAAAGAAAGGAAGGAAGAAAGAAAGAGAAAGAAAGAAAAGGGATTATAATTGGAAAAGTAGTAAACTGATCTATCCTAATTTGCTTATGGCATGATATATGCACAGAAATCCATAAAGACTCAACTAAAAATACTAGAAAACAGATACATCGGTGGCTACATAATCAATGCACAAAAAATTCTTCTGCATTTCTGTATGTAAACAATGAACTAGAAGAAATCAAAGGGACCCAAGAGGGTACATCAGGTTAGGTGCTCTCCCTTGCCTTGCACACAGTCAAGTTGGGTTCACTCCCTAGCACCACAAATGCTCCCCTAAGCACTGCCAGTAAGTAGTGACACTTGAGCAGAGTCAGGAGTAAGCCCTGAGTACCAAAGTGTATGGTCCCCCAAACTACTACCACTACTAACAAAAAGCAAAACAAAAAACTAAACTTCATAGAGATTTGGTTCCTTGTAATAACCTACCAATGGAGGTAATAGCATGCAGGTAATGGATCCAAACTAATGGAAATACATGTCATACTCTGAACTAAAAAGAATTAACTGCTAAAATTATCCTATACAATGTTTAGTTTAATACAATCCTTATGATTATCTTTAAGGAAGTAGAGTAAACATAAGTGAAAGTTATGGAACTACAACAATTAAAATTAAAAAAATTATCATCTGTATTTTAGACAAATATTTGTGTATTTCAAGCCTAGGTATGCCTGATCCAGAGACTCAGATACATGGGCAGAGCTGCCACCAGCTCTCCCTGTGCCCAGCTGATCATGAGGCACCCAGGAGGGAAGGCAGGTTCTAGCCCTGGCCCACCATCCCAGCAGAGCCTCGCAAGAAGCCAGAGGAACCCCCACAACATGAGGACCACTATTTTCAACATCCAGACTCCACAGCTCGTCAGAGCTCCACCAGCAGAGAAACAGATTTTTTCCCTCCTCACGCAGCCGCAAAGCGGCCACACAGTTTAGCAATACAGCATGAGTTGAGAGGCTACTACAAGAGTATCCCACCCACACGGCAGAGTCTGGCAAGCTACCCATGTTGTATTTGATATGCCAAAAACCAGTAACAATTATAGACCTTATTCCCATGACCTGAAGGAATGGTTTGAGGTTCTTTATGTTCCTGGAGTGAGCAGATGCCCTTGGGCTACACTAGCATGTGACAGAACGTATGGAGATGTTACTGGTGCCCGCTCAAGCAAATTGATGAACAACAGGAAGACAAGTGATTTTAGACAAAAACATGTCCAAGGCTTTTTGGTTCAAGGTCACAGCTCAGCAGTACAGCACTTGTCCTGCCTGCATGAGGCCCTGGTATAAATCCCTATCACCACCACACATCAAAAAGATTGTTTGCCTTATAGCGTGTTGTGATTCCTAAGATCTTGAAGCATTTAAATCTCTCTTGAAATACAGAAAATTATGTGTATATAATTTATTTTTTTATTGTTCAGTGTTTCACATGTCAGTGAGAATCAAGTACAGCAAATATGGCAAGAGGTTAGAGTGAGTAATAACTGACCTCCTGGGAATTGACTGTTCAGTGATCTAAAATCTGCTTTTGAAGGCAGATTTCATAGTAATGGCAGCAATTATAATTGCACTGACTAAGGTTTGGTGACTCCTTCACTTCTTTATTCTATTTAAATGATTAATTTTAATAAAAACTCAGAAAAGTAAGTAACTTGCCCACGGCCATTCTGGCAGGGCTGAGTCAGAGGTAAAAAAACTAGGCTCCAAAGTCAGGGCAACTTTCCAGAAAGAAGGTGGTGCAGGGTCTCAGCAACAGGGTAAACCAGAGAAACCAGTGACCACCTGCAGCGGTCTGGGGAATGTGGTGGAACAGCATTTGGAGGTGCACCCTCTCCTTCAAGGAAGGAAGGAGGACCCTGGGAGAGCTGTGGCAGAGAGTTCCCCTAAGGACAGGTATGAGGTGGGACCAAGAGCCACAGCACTGAGGCCAAGGCCTACATCTGTGCACGGTGGCTCGGACAAGCTGGTGTGAGCAGGGAATGCAGCTCTCACCCGAAGGCAAGTACCAACACCAACATCCTTAGGGGCATGTCAGCAGCTGCAGCCCCTCCCATCTGTTGCTGACAATAGGGGTAGGACGTGTTTCAACATTTGGAGAGAGACATGAAAGCAAACACAAACGCTTCCCAGACTGGCTTGAAGCATGGCAGCAGGGACATAAAGAATACAGGTGTCTTGGGGGCAGAGCAGATCTGATTCACAGGTCATCTGAACTGAGAAGGCAGCAAGGCACATGTGCGAATGTTAGTCCCCTAGAGGGGAATGGGCTCAGAGGTCAGCCAGAACTGAGGAAATCCAGTTACACAGACAAGCTGGGGCACAAGCCCTCCTGAGCAGTCCGCAAAGCACAGGAGACTGAGCCCTGAACTGCCAGGCACTTGAACACTTTGGGGGATTCCTGACGGGAAGCCTGGTCCCACAGGGCTAACACACCTGGCTCTCAGCCATCCCTGGCCTCACACAAGGCCAGATTGGCTGCATTTGTCCATGCCTCTCAAAACTATTGAAAGGGCATCTGAGGTAGCCAGAAATTAGTGGAGAGACCCTATCTTGTGAACGAGAACAATGGAGTATTGCTTGAGCTGCAGTCCCTTCCACTTTATCTCCCACGCAGAATCAGGAGCAAGGAAAAGATGAAGGAATTCAGTGGCAACAACAATGAGAGTCAAAGTCCAGGAAGGTCCTCAACTACATCACAAGGTGCGGAGAAAGAGTCCTCTCAACGCTGAAGGATGTGAGGAAATTAATGCAGTAAGCTGGAGGAAGCTTTGCAGGAAAAACAAAAGAACACATTCAAGCAGAAATGAAGTTAAAGAATACGATGGCAAGCTAGAATAGAAGCAGAAACTTGAATCAGTGACTCTGATTCCCAGGTATATGACATCATCAATACGGAAGTCACAGAAAAGAGAACTTTAAAATGTGAAGAAAATGTAGATATATTTGACAGTATAGGAACAATCTACGCATCACAGAAATAACAGGAAAGAGAAAAAGGGAGAAATACCTGAGCATGTCCCCAGTCTGAGGAGAGAGCCAGGTACAACGATCCAGGAGGTCCAGAGTTCCAAATAAAATAAAACCCAAACCAAAAAATACCCACCAAGACACACTTTTCAAAATAGCAATAATCAAAGAGAGATAAGGCTCCCTGAAGCAGCTGAAGAGAAGCAAAGACTCGCACGTAAAAGAACAATCCCTAGTCAGATTTCCCAAAAGAAAAACTCTACAAGCAAGAAACTAATAGAAAATATTCAGAGCACTGAACGAGGAAGAACCTCCAACCACGAATCCTCTACCCCACCAAATTATAATCAGACTTCTGAGGATGAGACAGAAACATTCTCAGACAAAAAACAGCTGAGGACATCTCGTTGCCCCTAGGCCAAATCTCTAAGAAATACTAGATGGTATCCTATAAAAAGCAAGGAAACCCCAATCAGAAATAGAAAGATACACAGTTGTAAAATGGGGGGATTTTTAGGGCATATTTAAGTAGATTCAGTCTAAGCATATAGATGTACATGCTTTAAACCTGAAAAAGGACACGAGGTAGGAACTACGTATGTAGACTACGGGTAACCTCCAGGTAAAAAACAGAAGTAGTAAGAAGAGGCACACAGAAGCAGATCATTACCCAACGGACTGTATTAGCACATTCTCTGCTGCCTGTCGCACAAGCTGGGATGTGTTCACTCTCTTTCTTCTTGGCCCTCACTTAAATGACATGGGGAAGGCAAGAACATCAAAACACAGGTTTAGAAAATAAGGCAGGGGCCGGAGCAATAGCCCAGTGGGTAGGACATTTGCCTTGCACACGCCAGCCTGTGCTGGCCGGGTTCGATCCTCGGCATCCCATATGGTCCCCAGAGCAACTCCAGGAGTGATTCCTGAGTGCAGAGCCAGGAGTAACCCCTGAGCATTGCCGGTGTGACCCAAAAAAAGCAAAAATAAAAAAAAAAAGAAAGAAAGAAAATAAGGCAGAAGAAATGTCAAATTTCAAAATATCCCAAAATCTCATAGAGATACAGTAACAAAGTCCCTTTTGTCAATAATTTCTCTAAATGCCAGTGGACTGAAATCCCCTTATCAGAAGGCACTGATAAATTAGGAAACAAAATCCAACCTTCTGCTATTTACGAGACATAGGCCAAGACTAAAAGGAAAACAATCAGGCAGGCAAACAGTAAACCTTAAAGATGGCCATACGTCACTGGTGGAGGAATGGGTGCTGGAACACTGTATGACCGAAACCCAAATACGAACATCTTATGAACATACTTGTAATTGTATATCTCACGGTGGTATAATAAAATATTAAAAAATAAAGATGGCCATACTTGTATCAAACTAAACAACATTCAAACTAAAAGAAGGTAATAAGAGATAGGATTATGCAAATCTCTTTGAGCTTTTGTATCCTTAACTGTGAAAGACTGTCGAAAGTACTAATACCAACCTAGAACTGGAGCATTAAATACAGGCAAAAAGCTACACATGACAACCCTTTAAATGTATGTACTGTAATCCATAGTCTGGAAGGGAAGGGAAAGAGAAAGAGAGAGAAAGGGAAAGAAATAAAGAACCTGCCTTGGAGGTGGGCTGGGGAGGGGGAGGGAACCGGGACGTTGGTGGTGGGAGATGGGCACTGGTGGAGGGATGGGTGCTGGAACACTGTATGACCAAAACCCAAATATGAACTTTTTAATTGTATATCTTTGTAATTGTATATCTCACAGTGGTAAAATAAAATATTTAAAAAAAAGAGATAGGATTATGAATTACATTCTGACCAAGGAATCAACAGATCAAGAAGTCTAACTTTTGACATATGCACAGCAAATGCAGGGCAACAAAGACACACACACACACAATGCACTTGCTAATAGACCTGAGGCAATACACTGACAATGACAAAAAATAGTGGGAGACTTTAGCACCACACTCTCATCATTAGGTCAATCAGGCAGGGAAACAGTGAGAAAAAATGAGAGCCCTAAGTGAGAAACTGTAAAGGAGACATTCCTCTCCAGTGCACCTGGAATACTCTCCAGGATAATGTGCTGGAACATAATACAACCGACTGTCCATTAAGTCATGAAAACAGACATCATAGCAAGTCCCTTTCAAACCGCATTGCCATTAAAGTAGAAAATTAACCATATAAAGAAAGCTGGGAAATGTGCAAACATTTGTAAACTAAACAACATACAGTTGAAC
>JAJIBD010006634.1:0-36405 GCA_021461705.1 Cryptotis parvus | reverse complement strand
AGTCAAACTATGAGTCTTATGTCTGTGTACGCCTGACACTAAATTCTTCCTGCTTGTGAAGACTCACATGAGGTATTTTAGAGCCACTTTTATTTTGAATTTTAAGTTAGTCTTATTTAGTGTGGCATTTAAAGAACAAAGCTGGTAATCCTTGAGTTTTAATTAAAGATCATTTTTATAGGGTGGGGAACCCACAGCATTTTTGGAACTTAGGAGGCCATAGCTGATTGTACTCTGTGGGCCTGTGCACATGATGCTTTGGAACTGGCCTGACCTGGCAATGTGATGCTGCTTTGGTCTGCAGTGCTTGGGGCCTCTAGCCATGGACAGCATTGCATGGGGCCATGCAGAGCCCAGGTCTTGGCTATGGAAGTGTGTGCTGTAATCCTTAACTTATCTCACTTATACCCACTCTTAACCTTTACAAGTAGATTCAATTATGGTGCTATAAAAGACATTAGAGACCACTTAATCTTAGTTCTTCCTTCATCTTATATGTGTGAAAGGTAGGTTAGAGGTGGCAGATGACCAACCTGTGCATATAGAAGCAGTCACTGGAGGAAAGTGTGATTTTTTTATAGGCTTAGCATCATTTTTTAAGCTACCATTTTATGTACTAATTTACTGCCTTATGTAAGAGAATAGAGAAAGAAAGAGAGAGAGAGTAAGCAAAGTGTCTGCCACAGAGGCAAAGTGGGATGGGAGGAGGAAAACTGCAGATTTTGGTGGTGGTAAGTGTGCACAGATGGAGGGATGGGTGCTGGACTGAAACCCAGTCATGAACAGCTTTGAATTGTCTATCTAACAATGATATAATAAAATTTAAAAAATCGTTCTCCCACAACCCCCAAAAGACATTGGCTGAGTCAGTTCTTCTGAGTAGGATGTCCAAACTTGTCAGGCCAAGGCTGATTCAGAATCCTTCACAGAAGAATAATGGTAAACCACCGAATGCCTGTAGTGAGTTCCTGGACTGTACTTAAGGTTCTAAACAAAAGGGAGAAGAAATGCCATGAAGTTTTCATGTTTTTGTTAACTCTTTTTTGTAAGGAAGAAAACTTATGTTTTCCTTATTTTTCTTCCTTACAAAAAAGAGGGATGGGAGGATGATAGAATTTAAGAGAAAGTAAAGGAGGGTAGGTTCATGATTAAATTGGGGGAATACTATTGTTGGTGGGAATGCCGGCTGGTGCAGTCTTTCTGGAAAACAATATGGACATTCCTCCAAAGACTTGAACATTGAACCCCCATTTGACCCAGCCATACCACTCCTGGCAATATACTCTGGGAAGCCAAAAAATATGCAGCGGAAACACCATCCCTACTTTTATGTTCATAGCAGCATTATTTACAATAGTCAGAATCTGGAAACAACCAGAGTGCCTGAGAATCGATGACTAGATAAAGAAGCTTTGGTACGTCTACACAATGGAATACTATGCAGCTGTCAGGAAAAATGAAGTTATAAAATTTGCCTATAAATGGATGGACATGGAGAAGATTATGTTGAGCGAAATTAGCCAGAAGGAGAGAGACAGATACAGAATGACTACATTTATTTGTATGACATAAATATATATGTACATATTATGATACCAATATCCAAGGTCAAGTGAAACATGTATCAGGAGGTCTTGTCAAAGGTGGAAATTATCACAAACGTGGGAGTCAGAGGCTAGGTAAGACAGAAAATGGAACAGTGTGCTAACAATTGTCAAAAGTACTAATACCAACCTAGAACTGGAGCATTAAATAGAGGCAAAAAAGATACACATGACAACCCTTTAATGTATGTTCTGTAATCCACAATCTGGAAGGGAAGGAAAAGAGAAAAGATATAGAGAGAAAGGGAAAGAAATAAAGAACCCGCCATGGAGGCAGACTGGGGAGGGGGAGGGAACTGGGGACATTGGTGTTGGGAGATGGGCACTGGTGGACGGATGGGTGCTGGAACACTGTATGACCAAAACCCAAATATGAACATATTTGTAATTGTATATCTCACAGTGGTATAATAAAATACTTTAAAAATTGGGAGGGTGGGGCCGGAGCAATAGTCCAGCGGGTAGGGCGTTTGCCTTGCACGCTGGGCTGGCCCAGGGTTTGATCTCCGGCATCCCATATGGTCCCCTGAGCACCGCCAGGAGTAATTCCTGAGTGCAGAGCCAGGAGTATCCCCTGAGCATTGCCGGGTGTGACCCAAAAAAAGCCAAAAAAAAATTGGGGGAGTCCTATATTTCCTTACTTCCCATCTTCATATGATCACTTTTTCCTTTAAAAAATACAGCAGTAGAACAAAAAATCTGGAAAGAATTTTTTAAATGTTTTCTTTTTTTTTTTTTAAGGAACGCGTCTTTGTTTGATTGTCTTCTAGTCAATTGTGCTTCTGTTAATATTCAAAAATCAAGAGCAGGATGAGATTTTAGGATTGCATGCCTAAAAAAGTCATGTAGAAGAATACGCTCAAATCTCTGTTATTTGTAAAAAGATATGATGATGTAGTAGTTTCCTGGAAAGAGTTATAATTTCATGAGTTTGTAATTATATAATCACTGTATGTGGTCCACATTGATTTTCCATTCTCCAATTTAGAACTGCATCTTAGTGAACTGGTAAGTACCCTCTCTACACATTACAGTAATTTGTTGCTGAGATGAGTTTTGTGGAAGCCTAAGAAATTTTAGTAGTCTAATAAAACATTTTTTGTATTACTAAATCTGTAATGGTTACTTTGACAACTTAGAAAGCATCCTCTTGTCAGTTCTCTGGTTAAAAGCTAGACTTTTGGGAAACTCTAATTTCATAACAGAATTGAAAGTCAAAGGCCGGAGTGATAGTACATAGGGGAAGGCATTTGCCTTGCATGCTGCTGACCTGGGTTTTTTGTCCCCTCCGGCATTCCATATAGTCCCCCCTGAGTACTGTCAGAGTAATTCCTAGTGTAGAGGCAAGAGCAGCCCCTGAGCATCACCGGTGTGGACCCAAAAAAAGCAAAATTGAAGGTCAAGTTTACTTTACTCTTTTTGTAAAAATTTTGGGAGTTACTCAATCTGAGCTCAGGAACCTACTCCTGGAAACACTTGGTCACCCAGGACAGCCAGGTCAAAGCTGGGCCTGAAGGTGCAGTGCTGCTGTGGTATCCCAGAACCACAACGCTTTATAGCTTCAAGTTATCTTGGTTGCACTTGAGGCTTTGCAGTGCTAGGGAATAACTGGGGGGTCCCCTCATGTGCTGTATTGCTGTGCTATCTCCCTGGCCACATAATCAGTATTTTTAATGAAGCAGGAAACTGGCTAGCTGAAGGCCATTAAGATGAATATAGGTGAATGATGCTTTTGGCAGACAGATATATATATATATATATATATATATGTATATATACATATATATGTGTGTGTATATATATATATATATAACTATGCTTATGAAAAATGAACTAGTTCCAGAGGCCCCATTCACTTCTCAATGGAACAGACATCTCTGAATGCAGCAGTTATGTGTACCTAGGTCGGGAAGTCAACATGATGAACGACCTAAAACCTGAGCTGCACAGGAGGAAGAGAGCAGCATGGAATGCCTTCAAAAAACATCGAAGAAATAGCTAAAAGGACAAAGAACCTCTGGATCTGGGCAATATCTCTTGACTCCACCATTCTCCCTGCATTAACATATGCCTCAGAGACCTGGGCCCTACAAAAGCAGGATCAGAATGCTATTCGGTCTCCCAGAGGAATCGAAAGAGCTATGCTTGGAATATCACGCCTCACTCAAGAGAGAGAAGGAATCCGGAGTTCCGACCTCCGTCCACTGTTCCAGAGTCAGGGACGCTGTCTCGCTTGCCAAGGCATCGAAAATCAGATGGGCTGGACATGGAATGCGATTTGGAGATGACCGCTGACTAGAGCCATTACCGACTGGATCCCATAGGATGTCAAAAGATCACGCCCTCCAAAAAGATGGTCAGACTTCCTTGTCAAAACCCTGAAGGAACGGTTTGAGGCTCTTCATATTCCTGAATCAACCACATGCCATTGGGCACATGACAGGGTCCAATGGAAATGTTACTGGCGCCTGCCCAGCAAATCGATGAATAACAGGATTCAAGTGATCTAGTGGATATATTTATATATTGATGATTTAAGGCAATACCTGGCTGTGCTGAGTGCTTACTCATGACTCTGTGCTTAGAATCACTCTCTTGGTAAGGCTCAGGGAACCATTTCGGATGACAGGATCAAACCTGGTTAGGTTTGTGCAGGGACCTGTCCCTTATATCTTAGGAACTGAAATCTGTGAACTACTAATAGAAAAGTTTCACTCGATCATGTTTAAGTGATGATAAGTTGGACTATGTTGAATGGTGTTCCCTGAGAATTCGTATCCCTGGCCTTGAATATGATCTCTTTTGCAAATAAGACTTTTTATTTGAGATCAATTTAAGAACAGGTTTACTGGACAGGAGGGTCATTGGATCAGGATCCAATGACTAGTACTCCATGAGAAGTTTAGACAGAGGAACAGGCATATAAGTAGTATGTCCGGTGCAGACAAAGTGGAATGTGTCTACAGGCCAAGGAACACTGGGACTCATCAGTGACAGTGGGAAGGTTAGAAGCAAGAAAGGATTTGTCCTAGGGAATATGGCCTTGATTTCAGGCTTCTATCTCCAAACACCACTTTAAACTTCTGTTGAGTAAGCCACCAGAACATGGATGGCAGTCTGTTACGGCAGTTCTAGGAAACTAATAAGAAAGGCATTTGATGTAATGCAACTGATGTGAGCTCTGAGTAATATGTGCTGGTGGTTAAGAGAAAAAGGAACAAATCTTGTTTTATTTATTTATATTGGTTTGGAAGCTACACCTGACACTCGGAGATCCTCCTGGCTCAGTGCTTGCTCCAGGAGGTATTCATGAAACCTCGCCTCCTGCATCTAAAGCCTGTCTTCAGCCTCTAAGAGCCCTCTCCCTGGTAGAAATCTTTACCTTTTGGAAATGAATTGAATCTCGACAGACTTTTGTCAGTTGGCAACAAGTGTACTTTCCGTATACTGCTGTTTGTGAGGTGTAACTCCTGGGAACAGAACATAGTTTCCATAATTAGTTTTCCAAAGCTGAAATGCTCAAGGGAAATCAGTATAAGAAAAGACTCCTGCCCAACAATGAAAGTAGATTTTTTATCTCATTGGTCCCTGGTGGACTTTTTTTTATTTTCTTTCTAACCTGAGAGCATATAAGAAAGTTAAAGTCCCTATATGTTATTGTTTTTACCATCCTCTCTACTAAGAATCATTTTTTGTTTATATCCATTGGTTTCTGTCACTGTCACTATCACTGTCTTCCCCGCTCATCTTCTCGATTTGCTCGAGCTGGCACCAGTAACATCTCCATATGACCTGTCTCATGCAAGTAGAGCCCAAGGGAACCTGCTTGCTCCAGGAGCATAAAGGGCCTCAAACCATTCCATCAGGTCATGGGAATGAGGTCTATAATTGATACTGGTATCTGGCATATTAAATCGACACAGGTAGCTTGCCAGGCTCTGCCATGTGGGTAGCATACTCTTATACTCATCTCAAAATCCAGCATTTGTTGATGAACCGTGGGGCCACAAGCAGCCACGCGAGCCAGGCTGTGATAGGCTGGTCTGCTGGGTGGAGTTTTGATGAGGGGGAAGTCCAAATGTGGAAAATGGAGGTCCTCATGGAGTGGGGGTCGTCTGGCTTGTTGTGAGGCTCTGCTGGGTTGGCGGGCCAGGGCTAGAACCTGCCATCCCTCCCAGGTACCTCATGAGCGGCTGGGCACAGTGAGAGCCAGTAGCAGCTCTGCCCCATGTCTGTTCTGGGAACAGAAATATAGTTTCCATAATTAGTTTTCAAAGAACTAGAAACCCATTGGTTTCTAGTTCTTTTTATTATGAGAACTTTTGCTATAATAGTAACCTTGTATATATCTTCTACTTCAACAGGAACCATTCAACTATTGAATGGAAAATTTCTCTTTTTAATCAGCTAGATTTGTCTCCTTTTATTTTCTAACATGTTTTGATGGATAACTAGACTACAGATCCTAGTGCTTATTAAGGAATGGCAAATAGTGCAGTAATAGTGCAGAAAATTTTAAAAAGCATTTCACTTTAGGTATTGGAGTTGATAAGTTGCATGCTACTTTTATCCACTTGGCCCGGGAGTGGGGTGTCCAAGGGTGTTAATCTGTGACATTTAGGAGTTGTAGGCTCACTGTGACGAGTGGGCAGTGTGTGCTATATTCAGATCCCATTGATTTTTATCCTGTGGAAAAAAAGAAAAAATGGTAGTGCTTGCTCACTGTTAATAAGTCTTATTTTCAAGGAAAAATGCCAGTCAAAGTTTCAACAACCATGAAGGCCTTTATTTTTTTTTCCCTCCCTGCAAATGTACAGGTTAAAGATAGTTACCTTGTATTCAGTGGACTCTGATTCCATCCTGGCCCCAGAATTGCAGCTGACCCCCACCACAGAGCTGGAAGTAGTCCCCAAGTGCCAAAGGGGCTGAGCAATAGCCTCCTCCAAATTTAAATTTTAATTAGTTATTTAAATTAAGCCTGATTACTTAAGGATAATTAAATTTTGTTATGAAAAGAATTTTCAACATCTAAGTGAAGTTTATGTTAAAGTCTGTATTGTTTCTATCTATACTCTTGATCCTAGACTTTTATTTCAGAGCCCAGCATATTAACAAAACTAAGTTTAGGAATCAGTAGAGTATTGAGTGTCTTATTTTGCCATATAAAGAGACAACATCTTTAAAACACCTAAATTTTATTGACTGTTGCCACCAACTTAAAAAATAAATAGAGTAGCAATAGTTCAAGTGCTCAAGCACCTGTTCTGTATTGAAAAAATTCGGAGTTTGATTTCAGGGCTCACCCCTGGTTCCAATTCCAGCACAGTAGGGCATCTACTGGTGATCCCATCCTCTAGTACTGATGGATGTGGTCCCAGAGCCCCTGTACTTGTAGGTGCTGGCTCTATTTATATATACCATATATAAATATATAATTATTTATACCTATATTATACTATATAGGTATAAATACCTATATAGTAGGTATTTATAGCCTTCTACTGAGACTATACCACCTACACGGTAAAGACTGGCAAGCTACCGTGTTTTATTTACTTTTTATGCCAAAGACTAGTAACTATTATGGACCTCAGTTCCATAACCTGAAGAATGGTTTTGGGCTCCTCCCTGTCCCTGTAGCAAGTAGATGCCCTTGGGTTGCACTTGCTTGTGACAGGACTAATGGAGATGTTACTAGTGCCCACTGGAGCAAATCGATGAACAATGGGAAGACAGTGATACAGTGATACAGTGATATAAATAGAGCCCGCACCTACAAATATGCCATTTATATATTAATATATGCCATTAATATGCCACTTATATATGCCATATTAATGGCATATATAAATACCTACTATAAATAACTTGGATTGGATCCTGGAACAGAAAAGCGGAAATGAATGAAAACACTAGTGAAATCTAAATGTGTTGAGTTTAATGGTAAACATACTGATGCTAATTTCTTAGTTTCGACAAATACCTTCAAGCAATGTAAGACACTAATAATGGGAGAAACTGAGTGATAGGTATACTAGATGGGCATTTTTTTGTGACTTTGCTGTGTCTAGAAAATAAAAAGTTATAATCTTTTTAAATGTATAATGTTAATAATCTCAAGGGAAGTAATCTCAAAATGGGAATAATTAGATAAATTTTATTTTAATTTTATAAAAATAGATTACATTTTACATATTTTGTCATTTTGGCATAAGTCAACGACAATTTTTATGTGCATTACTATAGACTAGATCAGTGGTTTAATAGTATTTGGGAGTAACAAGTGGTAGTTTTATTTATTTTTATTTATTATAAAATGAAATGATACTGTATTTTATACTTTCCTTAGATTGTCTTTAGGATGGTTATTTCTTGCTTTGGGTATCACCCCTGCTCAGTACTTTGGGGTTGCTCCTGCAGGTACTTGGGGAACCATGTGGTGCCAGAAATTGAACCTTAATCCCCATGCTATCTCTCTGGCTCTATTCTTACGTTTTTATACTGAACAGGAAACCTCAGTCATTTCTATGAATCCAGTCTGTCTTGCTGTAACACCCAGAATATGAATTTTAAACAGGGTGGATTGGCAGATCCTTTTCAATCTAAGACTCAGCTAGTCTAGGAATTTCTTCCATGCAGATGGCCCTGGAGAGACTCAGAATATTCCTGCTTGATAATGTCTACGTACTCTTTCCCAGTATTGATTGTGAGGGAGGGGCAAGGATTGGTGGAGGGCAGATTCCTCATGTGAGTGTGAATCTAAGGGAATTGGCATCAGAGATTTATAGACAAGCACCTAGAGCAGACGCCAGCCAT
This sequence comes from Cryptotis parvus, assembly GCA_021461705.1. Classification (NCBI taxonomy): domain Eukaryota; kingdom Metazoa; phylum Chordata; class Mammalia; order Eulipotyphla; family Soricidae; genus Cryptotis; species Cryptotis parvus. Next base: position 27,985 of record JAJIBD010006634.1, on the reverse strand, counting down.
GCAACCATCAGCTTAAGTCTGGGCAGTGCATGTGCCAGGAAAGAATCTGGGTTGCAGTAGAGTTCAAGGACAAGGCTTCAGTTCCTGCTAAAACACATTGACTAGAAGAGCACAGGTTTGTGAACTCTTACAGTATGCTGTAATCATCTGAGCAGATTCCAACAATGCCCAGTCTCAACCCCACAAGCTCTGATTGGATTACCATGAAGTGAAGGTTGGTAGTTTATAAAAACATTCTTCATGATGTTAATGCAGTACTGAGCTGTTCCCAGGATTAAGGACATCTGTGCTAAACCCAAGTGAGTAATGATCTCACTTGCTGAGGGCACTAGCAGGAACTCTAATTTGCAGGGCAATGGGAGGGTCCTGGCACGTGTGCCCACAGAGGGGCAGAAGGGTCAGATTCAGGGGGCAGAGCAGGTACACACATGTTGCCAGGGATGTTGGGCTGGAAAGTTTGGCAGTGCTTTTTGTCTCTTTCAGTGTTGCTGAATCATCCTGATTGCCTGTGACTTTCAGATAAAGCACAGCATACTGTCCTGCAACCTACAAATACCTGGGTACAAGCTAACTGAAGGACAGGGGATCACTCTAATACACTAGTTCCAGGTCAAACACCCTCCTTGGTATCCCATTATTGTTTTCTAGAGAGAAGTGGCTTGTTCTACTTGGCTCCATATGTGACAGAATTTGTACACATTTATATCTGATCTTTTATTCCATTTTAGTTTTGAAGAAACCTCCTGTTTGGGTGCCATGATGGAAAAGAGTGGAGGAGATCCACAAGTACTTACCTCTATTCTGCTTTAGAAAGAATCAACTCAGGAATAACAGGATGATTTCAGTGAGCTGAGGCCCTAGGTGCTTAGGTGCTGAGCAGACATACCTGAGCAGAATTCTCAAGCTTTCAGGTGCACTGATGTCTTCTAAGGGGGTTTCAGAGATTTTGCACAAGTCTGGGTGATTCTTGAGGTTTAGCATTCTTTAACAAGGTGATGCTGATGTCGGACTGGAAAGCTTTCTTTGAGAAACTCTCCCTTAAAGAGAGGCCTGGATGAGGAGGATATTGTTGTAAAGGGAAATACCTGATCTCCCTTTGGCCCAGAGTTTAGAGTGAAAGAAAGCCAGCAGAGCATGAAGAAGAGAAAGGGAACTAATGGGCAAACTGGGGTTGAGGCTGCAGTGACTCTGGGGATGTGGGAAAATGGTATAGCCCGTATAGTCAAAATACAGGCCCAGCAACACTGAAAACATGAAATCTAAGCTGCAACCACCAGAACTTTGCAATGTGCCTGTCAAGGTAACAGTTGGGTGGGGGAAGAGGAGGTTGAGGGGTGGAAAATGAAGGGGGTAAGGATGGGGACAGAATGCTGGTGAAGGGAGGTTTTATACTGGTGGTGGGCTTGGTGTTGAAATATTTTATGCCTAAAATTCAACTATCAATAACTTTGTAAATGATGGTTTTTAATTCAATAAAATACTATTGAGAGAGAGAGAGAGAGAGAGAGAGAGAGAGAGGATGGCATTGCTGTCTGTGCATCAGATGCATAGTGCTCAGTGACTTTTCTCACTTGCAGATAAGGAAACAAACATCATCAATCAGCATGAGACATCAGTTATATCACAATGAGAATTCTCAGGATATAGTAGACAGTTTCATTCCTTAAAACTGTTTCTTGGCCCAGAGTGATAGACAAAAGGTAGGGCATTTGCCTTAAATGTGGCCAACTCAGGTTTAATCCCCATCATCCCATACAGTCTTCAGAGCACAGTCAGGAGCATTCCTGAATGCAAAGTGAAAAATAACCCCTGAGTATTGCTAGGTGTATCCCCAAACCCAAAATGAATAAATAAATCAAACACTGTTTCTCAACTGGGGGCCTTTTAGGATATATTTCACCAGGGTAAAAATGCATAAACTGGGGCCATTATATCAGACTACACTGTCAGCTGGCAAGACAAGTGTAGGACAAGGAACCATAGGAGAAACTAGGTTGAAAGTAGAGCAGAGTCTGAGAAAGGTTGGAATATCCTGGGGTTTCCAGAGAGTTGCCGTCTGCACTCTGCACCAGTTGGGGCGCTGCTCCTCAACTGCAGCATTAATCAACGCCCTGTGTTGTTAGCCTATAATAATCAACGCCCTGCATTGTTAGCCTATAATAATCAATGTCCTGCATTGTTAGCCTTAATAAGTAAAGTAGGAGAATCCTAAAGCTGAGCTTGCTGAGTAAATATATGCTGACTGCATCTCTTCTTTCAATAGCTATTGACAGTGTGCTTCGGTTTTGCTTGGAATCCTCGTTTTAGGATTTTGAGGCAGCTTGAGTTGAATATCTCCTCGTTTTATTGATAGGGGAATTTGAGATTCAGTGAGGCTCTTCCTAACAGCTTTCTTGGGAGATGCGGCTAGAGAGCAGACCCATATGCTTCCCTGAAAGGATACTATAGTCTAGTGGGAGACATAATTCAGAAATGGGAGTGCAGGTAGAGAGAGATGGAGTATTGATTTTTTTTTAAATACTCAGAATAGAAGGGATTAGCAAGAAGTTACTCGTGGGGAAGAGGGATTTTGAGCAGGAGGAGTAGTCTTGGTCTCTTAGGGAATGAATAAAGTTGTCATTTGCATTGAGGGTCTGGACAGGGTAATGACCACAGCCCCTTCTGGGCTTCAGCTGGTCTCTTTATTGAGTTATCATAGTTTTGAGATTCCTGCTCTGAAGCTTTCTGTGTGCTATCATGTCATCATATTTATAATAAATGTGGCCCTTTTTCTGACCTTTGCACTGGTTAATAAAATTATAGTTTGCTCTGAATTTTAAAATTAAGTAATTATTTTTACCTCACTGGAATAACATTTTCAATAAGTCTTCCTCCTCACATACATACACAGAGCAAGGTAAAGCAGTAGACACATGTACTATTATGTAGCTAATTTTTCTAGAGGTAAGTAATCTTTTTTTTTAGCTACAACTAATTAGCTAAAAATATATGTCTGTACTGTTATGACTGTATTATGTTATTAAATCAAGCAGTGTGAAGAAAATTTCAAGGACAATGGATTTATTTCTGGAACAAAAGATACAGTAAGAAATAAAGCTGTGACTGGCAGAAGGATAAGAACTAGGTTCTGCTGGGATGTGCTGAGTCTCTTCTCCACATCCGTCTTAGATAATTACCAGTAGCACTGCCTTAAAGCATATGTATGATTCCTCAAGAGAGGGAAATGATGAACTTCATAATTTATGTGATTTCAGAATGTTGCCTTAGGTAGTCTTCAATAAAATGCATAATTTTAATAAGAATACATTTTATGTTAAAAGGAAGCATGTCTTTGAAAACAAGTCAATGTAATACAGTAACAGTTTTATCTACCCTGTAAAATATGTATTAATAATTTTTATGTATCTGTATAAATTTGTAGCTACCCATTTCACCTCTGGAAATCTGAGCTATATATATATATATATGCTGCAGATGTGCAAAAAAATACTTAAATTACATATCTTGCAATATTTTTATCAAAGAAAAATGTAAATAATATAAATATCATTAACTATACAGGATTGTTGAAATGAATTATGTTTCATCCCTACAATGGAAAGTGTTATACTGCCATTGAAAGATATTGGTACAGAAAGATGTCAAGGTTTTCTTAAGGAAAATATCAAGTGTTTCTCAAGGAAAATATCAAGTGTGCATGGTATAAACTCACGGTTGCACTAAAAGAGATGTGTATTTATCTGTAGAGACACTTGCCAAACATGTGCCTTCAAGTCTTTCCATAGCATGAAAAACTGTCAAAAGTATTTGCTTTTTATCGATAGATGCAGAAAAAGCATTTGACAAGATCCAGCACCCATTCATGATTAAAACCTTCCAGAAAATGGGAATTGAAGGAAGCTTCCTCAAGATAGTCAAAGCCATCTACCAAAAGCCCACAGCGAGTATCATTCTCAATGAGGAAAAATTGAAAGCCTTCCCCTTAAGATCAGGAACACGACAAGGTTGCCCTCTCTCACCTCTTTTTATTCAATATAGTACTGGAGGTACTTCGCCATAGCAATCAGAGAAGAAAAGGACATTAAGGGCACCCAGATAGGCAAGGAAGAAGTCAAGCTATCATTATTTGCAGATGACATGATATTATACCTAGAGAACCCTAAACTCTCGACCCAAAAACTCTTAGAAACAATAGATAGGTATAGTAGAGTGGCAGGGTACAAAATCAATACCCAAAAGTTGGTGGCTTTCCTATACACAAATAACGAAAGAGAAGAAAGGGATATTAAGAAATCGATTCCATTCACAATTGTGCCACAGAAAATCAAATACCTAGGAATCAGCTTAACCAAGTGTGTAAAGGACCTATACAAAGAGAACTACAAGACACTGCTTCAAGAAATAAAAGAGGACACGAGGAAATGGAAACACATTCCCTGCTCATGGATGGGGAGAATTAACATTGTTAAGATGGTAATACTCCCTAGAGCTTTGTACAGATTCAATGCGGTTCCTATAAGGATTCCCATGACATTCTTTAAAGAAATTGACCAAACACTTCTGAAATTCGTATGGAATAATAAGCCCCCACGGATAGCTAAAGCAATCCTTGGGAAGAAGAAGATGGGAGGCATCACCTTTCCCAACCTCAAACTGTACTACAAAGCAGCAGTAATTAAAACAGCGTGGTACTGGAATAAAAACAGACCTGTGGACCTATGGAATAGAGTTGAGTATCCTGACACCCACCCTCAAAGACATGATCAGTTAATCTTTGATAAAGGTGCAAAAGAGTCCAGACTGGAGTAAAGGGAAAGCCTCTTCAACAAGTGGTGCTGGGAAAACTGGACAGCTACATGTAAAAAATGAATTTGGACCTGTGTCTAACACCTTGCACAAAAATCAGTTCAAAATGGATTAAAGATCTCAATGTCAGACCTGAATTCATAAAGTATGTTGAAGAAAATATAGGAAAAACCCTCCACGACATCGATGCTAAAGACATCTTCAAAGGTGAAACACCATTAACAAAGCAACTAGAAGAAAATATAAATATATGGGACTACATGAAACTGAAGAGCTTCTGCACCTCGAAAGAAACAGGTGCAAGATAGAAAGACAGTCGACGGAATGGGAAAGAATATTCACCCAATACCCATCTGATAAGGGGTTAATATCCAGGATATATCAGGCACTGGTACAGCTATATAAGAAAAAAACAGCCAACCCCATTAGAAAATGGGGAGAGGAGATGAACAGAAACTTTGACAAGGAAGAAATCTGAATGGCCAAAAGGCATATGAAAAAATGCTCATCATCACTAATCATCAGAGAGATGCAAATCAAAACAACAATGAGATATCACCTCACACCACAGAGAATGGCCCATATCCAAAAGGGTAAAAGCAACAAGTGCTGGCGTGGATGTGGGGAAAAGGGGACTCTCATACACTGTTGGTGGGAATGTCGACTTGTACAACCTTTCTGGAAAACAATATGGACATTCCTCCAAAGACTAGAAATTGAGCTCCCCTTTGACCCAGCCATACCGCTCCTGGGAATATACCCTGGAAGGCCAAAGACGCACAGCGGAAACACAATCCGCACTTTTATTTTCATAGCAGCACTGTTCACAATAGCCAAAACCTGGAAACAACCAGTATGCCCGAGAACTGATGACTGGATAAAGAAACTGTGGTACATCTACACAATGGAATACTATGCAGCTGTCAGAAAAAAATGAAGTTATGAAATTTTGCTATAAATGGATGGATATGGAAAGAATCATGTTGAGTGAAATTAGTCAGAAGGAAAGAGAGAGACATAGAATGACTGCATTTATTTGCATGGCATAAATATACTAGGTGATCTTACCAAAAGTGGAAATTACCACAAGCGTGTGGGAGTCAGAGGTTGGTTTAGATAGAGAAAGGAACATGAGTGAATAAATGTCTAAAGTTCTGATACTAACATAGAACTGAGCATTAAAGACAGACAAAAAATGCAAATGATGGCTTCTAAGTGTGCGTAGTGCAACCCACAATGTGTGGGAGAAGGAGGAGAGAGAGAGGGAGAGGAGAGGAGATAAAGAACTTGCCATTTAGGCGGGATGTGGGAGGGGGAGGGAATTGGGGACATGGGTGGTGGCTGAGGGGCACTGGTGGAGGGAGGGGTGCTGGAACACTGTGTGACCGAAACCCCCAAGCGTGAACAACGTTGTAATTGTATATCTCACGGTGGTATAATAAAAATGTTAAAAAAAAGTATTTGCTTTTTATTTAATAAATATTTATTCATTCATTCATTCATTCATTCATTCATTCATTTGTTTATTTGTTTTGCATTTTGAGTCGCACCCAGTAATGCTCAAGTGTTACTCCTGGCTCTGCATTCAGGAATTACTCCCTGGCGGTGCTCAGGGTTACACATGGGATGCTGGGGAACAAACCAGTCGGCCATGTGCAAGGCAAACACCCTACTTGCTGTGCTGTCACTCTGGCCCCAAGTATTTGCTTTTTAAATTAGTTTTGTTTTTGTTATAGCTTATGTGGCAGAATTACAATAATGTTCAAGTGTCTGGTATTGATGCACAGAATTATTTTTCACCCTGACACTGTAGTGCTGAGGACACTGTCCCAACCCCTTGTCCACTCCGACTCAGAATTCTGTCTGTCCCACTCTGCCCCCCCATTATTTGTTGACAGAAAGTTATGATTTGGGTCACACCTACACCACTCGTGTGCTTGGGACCTACACAGATGTTCCCCTGTAAACTGCTTCTGAGGAGACAGTTCGGCCACCGACTGCATGTGTGAAAGGAATATCTTTGTTCTTTTCTGTATGCCTCCTGAATTCTTTTTGTCACGGACTTTATTATTTTGATAAATGCATACAAATATTTACATGTAAAATGTATTTAATTATTTTTGATTATGCAATAATACATTTATATAAACAAAAGATACTTTAATTTAAAATTGTATTATGAACTAGGAAACATTTCCAATCTTCTCTTACAAGGAAAAAAATCTACCTTAGTTTCTATTTTAATTGAATATTTGTTGTAAATAATCCCTGAAAAGTTACAATATAAAAATAACTTTCATGATTATTTTTTTAATATCTTATTGTGATTTTTATTTATTTTTTTTTACAATTAAAAAGTTCATGTTTGGGTTTTGGTCATACAGTGTTTCAGCACCCGTCCCTCCACCAGTGCCCATCTCCCACCACCAACATCCCCGGTTCCCTCCCCTTGCCCAGCCCTGCTCCATGGCAGGTTCTTTATTTCTTTCCCCTTTCTCTCTCTTTAATTTTATATATATCCCCTAGTTAAGACCTTTAAAATTTGAATAATAATAGCCACATCCCATTCGACCCCCCCCCACCACACACACACACACACACACACACACACACACACTTGGTGTTTATCCTTCTCTTAAAGTGTCATGGAAACATTTGATAATGATTCAGCCATATTGAGCTATTCATTTCATTTGTAGTGTTAGGCTTTTGTACAGATGGTTTCTGATCATATGCTGTTTTTGGAATGACTCCTAATTTTCAGACTCAAAAAATCAGTGAAAAATTGTTTGTTATTATCTATTAGCTTCAGTATAATGGAGGACAGCTTTAAAAATGGATCTTAGTTGGTGAGATAGTCCAGAGGTTAAGGAATTTGCCTTTCAAGCAGGTGACCATAGTTTGATCCCCAGCACTGCATAAGGTCTCCTGAGCACTGACAGGAGTCACTCCTGAGCACAGAGTCAGGAATAGCCTCTGAGTACAGCCAGCCCACACTTCACTCCACAATTATTTTTAAAGGAGACTTTGTCCTTTCATGATTTAATATAATTTTTTAAGGGTTGTTATTTTGAAGAAAGTTTCCATGATTTAAAGTCATTTATTTGCTCAAAGTCATTTCTTTAAGCCCGTTTTCCCATGAACACCTATCTTGCTACTTGCCTTGATGTTTCTTTGCTTACCTGTTCCTACTATAGAGGGGGCTGTGTTCTCTCTCAAACATGGGCTTCTATTTCACTTCCCTTACATCTTTTAAGTTTCAGTGAAGATTTTGTTTCACACAGACAAGTAAATAAAATAAATCATTTTATATGCTTTTAACTCTGACTTATTTTTCACACATACAATTATTTGTCAACTTCTATTGTTCCCTCCTATGATACCAAACTTTATGTGTTTATTTCTTTTCTCTGCTGTCTATATGCAATTCACTGTGCTTCTTAGACCTTTGAGAGACATCTGACTGCATTTGGATAGGCAAATGCTTTTATTGGAGTTATCTTTCTATTTAGGTCACCTCATTACGATTGTCCTCTCTCATGTCTGGCCTTCTGAAAACTAGAATATTGATTTCTGGTACTGCCAGATGAGTCCAGGAGTTCAAGGTCATTTGAAACAAATCATACTCTTAGACTTTCATACACTTAAATTTAATCATCCATAAAGTTAATGTCTACAAATACCCAACAGTGGGTATTAAAAATTCTGTTAAATTTGCATAGGCCTATTAACTGTACATTCATATATATATGTATATATAAATAACAACAACACATTAACATAGGAAAATCTTAGATTTGTACTCCGGACCCTCAAGTTCTAGATCTAACTCACAGTTAATCCAGGAGAAAAGGTTCAAATCCTTCATTTGCAGGTACTCTAAGTTTGGCTACTTTCCAGATAGACAGCCTTTAGAGGTTCTGGTCTCTTCTTTATAATAGGAATAGCTGTTGTAGGAATGATGTGAGAATTTGAGACAATTATAAATATATAAATATATATATATATAGACAGAGAATAAGCAGAGATAATAAAACAGTAAATAATATACAGTGATTGTAAGAAAAGCAATCTATATTTGATGAGTACATACCAAGGACCCAACATTGTATTTAGGTATTAAATGTATGCATTAAATACATAAAGACTTTTTATGCATTTAATCATTTGAGCAGGTATAGAAGATCACTATCCCTATTTGACAGTCTCTGCTGACAGGATCTGTCATTTGCTGAAGGTTGTCAGTTAGTAAGTGGAATTGCTAGTTCACTCTTTTACCATCTACCCTATTCCTGATCTACCTGGGAAGTCCTTGCTCCACTTCCTAGCACCTGGATTTGTTTGTTTGTACCCCATAGATTTATGACCTAAGTTCTGTCCCCTGAAGACAGGTGAAATACCACCTGTCTTACCCTGTCTTACCCCTGAATCACTTCAGATCACAGTCCACAGAGGTGTTGCAGCATCAGAGAGTGTTCTGTGCACCAGCCTGCCTGCTCTTCACCCATTCCCAAAGATAAGCTTGACTCAGTTTGGGGCGCTGATCTCTTGAGGAGCAGTTGGAAGTCCTGTGAAGAAATGTTTTCAGCCTTTTCCCATCATGGCATCTTCCTGTCCTTGCCTCTGCTTGTAAGATACTGATGTTTTAGGCAGGATTTGCCTAAGTGGGAAGTAGGTAACATTTCTCTCTTTAAAACACCCATTCAGTAAGTCCGTCCTCTTTCACTCTGCTTTCTCAGTGGATAAGTTTGATTAGAAGCTTTAGACTCTGAAGAAATGGAAAACTAATGAAGGAAGTGTCATTTATAGAAGTTTCTCAAACTTTACCATACTTAAAAATCAGCTTGGGTCTCTGTAAAATATCACTATTCACAGGTATGTCTGGGGAACTGATGTTGTACATTGCTGACAGGGGCCTTATTATGTCTGTGTTGCTAAGACTAATGCGTGAGTTCTCCTCAGAGTACAAGGTATAAAGACGAACTACCATACTCTGGTTTCTCTTCAGATCACATAAATCTTTCACCTTTTACTAAAGATTTCCATGGAGAAGAACAATTCTGAGTTTTGAACCAAGTTTTTGAGGCCTTGCTTCAACAAGGCTAATAAAAAAAAAGATGAGCTACCACATCAGGGCGGCAGATTTCTCCATATTATCTTCTGCAGGAAATGTCATCCAAAGAAATCTCGCATAATGGAATTTGATGGACCAACTTAAAGAAACCAGTCAAATTCAAACCCTACCTTGACTGTTTTGCAAAAAATGTCCTTCCTGTTAAAAGAATAGCATAATCCTTTTAGACTTAACTATAAATATATTGCCATCCATCATTTTAATTTAGTGACTCCCAAATGATTTCATTTATTTTTACTTCTGTGCAGAAAGATCTTTGTCTCGCTCTAGACAAACTGAGTTTAGGGAAATTCATGATGAAACAGATACTGGTGCAGAGACCACACATGTATTTCAAAAATCATCTTCTTTGCTCCTTCTGACATTACCTACATAAAAAGAAAATTTATTTTATTTTGCCATCTTTTGATTATGAGTTCCATAGCGCTATTTATGAATAACTCTCTTAGAACTGCCTAATAACCCTCAATTGGATGGTGAACCATGGAACAGAGCATCACGTACGGTGGTGTGCTGCTGCCAGGGATTAGAAAGAATGTGGCTCTTCTTCCTTGTGACAGCACAGGTTTATGTTCTCTGTTTCTGTTTTCAGGGAGGAGAACATTGCTACTACCAGGGCCACATCCGAGAAAACCCTGCCTCGTTTGTGGCATTATCAACTTGCCATGGACTTCAGTAAGTACTTACTTCAGTGAGTACCCCTCTTCAGTAAGCACCCCTCATCAGTAAGTACCCCTCTTCAGTGAGTACCCCCTCTCCAGCAAGTACCCATCATCAGTAAGATTCCCTCTTCAGTTGGCACCCCTTATCAGTAAGCACCCCTCTTCAGTAAGTATCCCTCTTGAGTGAGTGCCCCTCTTCAGTAAGTACCCCCCTTCAGTAAGCACCCCTCATTAGTAAGTGCCCCTCATCCGTAAGCACCCCCTCATCAGTAAGTACCCCTCTTCAGTGAGTACCCCTCTTCAGAAAGTACCTCTCATCAGTAAGTACTCCTCTTCAGTGAGTGCCCCTGTTCAGTAAGTACCCCTGTTCAGTAAGGATACCTCTTCAGTAAGTACCCCTCTGCAGTAAGCACCCCTCCTCAGTGAGTACTCCTCTTCAGTAAGTACTCCTCTTCAATGAGTGTCCCCAGTTCTCTTCATCTATTCTCTTATTCACCTATTTATTTTTATATTTTTATTTTTATTTATGTATTTTGGCTTTTCGGGTCATACCCAGAAATGCTCAGGGGTTACTCCTGGATCTGCACTCAGGAATTATTCCTGGCGGTATTCGGGGACCATATGGGGATGCCGGGATCGAACACAGGTTGGCCGCATGCAAGCCTACTGGCTGTGCTATCACTCAAGCCCTGTTTTCTTTATTTTTAATTTGTTACAAATTAAGCCCCCATTTATGTTAAGGAATAATTTGAAATCAGTCAAATATTAACTGCTATTTTTATTTTGGGATTTATAAGTCAAGGGTATTTTAAAATTAGAATTACAGACATCAGGGAGGTGGAATAATAAGGTAGAGTGAGCTCTGAAACATTTTTTCTTGTTTCATCCCATTTGTGATGGAAGAGGTTTGGATAATTCTAATCTCTCTTTCTTTGGGTGGTTAGTCCCCAGATACTAATTTGGGTGTTTCCTTCCTAGCATCAGTGTTTACCCTTTTAATGGAATAATATAAATCCATAGATAAAAATGCTTCACTACTTGAACAAAAACAAAAGCTGCAAAAGTAACCAGGGTGGAAACATGCGTGGATAAAGAAAGGATGGCACAGCTATACAGTGGAACATTACACAGCTGTTAAGAGGTCACGAAGTTTGCTTATACATGAGTGAACACAGAAAATATCATGCTGAGTGCAATCAGTCAGAGGGAGAGGGACAAACATAGAATGGCTGCAGGATTCATTGGCAGGATTAAAAAAAAAAGTATCTTAATAAGACCCAAAGACAGTAGAGATAAGGGCCAGGAGAATTGCTCCATCATAAGAAGCTTGCTCCAAAGGGGGAGGAGGAATCCAGTTAGGGGCAGAGAAGGGACCACTATGACAATGGTAGTTGGAAGTGATCACTCTGGAATGCTGACCAGAGGTTAAGTGCTACACGTGATACCACTTCAGTAACAGTATTGCAAACCACAGTGCCCCAAAGGAAAATGAAGGGTGGGGCCGGGGCAAGAAAAGGGTGCAATAGAGGCAGGCTGTGGGGAGTTGGGCAGGAAGGAAACTGGGGACATTGGTGTTAGGAAACGTGCACTGGTGAAGGGACAGGTTTTGGAACATTATATGGCTCAGACTCAGTCATGAGAGTTGTGTAACTGTCTCGTGGTGATTCAGTTTTTAAAAAATAGCAGCAAGAGAACTCAGAACTCCGATTTTTTGAGCCCATTTTCTCACTGGAATCCCAACAAAGCTGAAGCAAAGTAGAGGGAGGATCTGATTGTTGTTATAGGTTTCCATGGAGCAGGATTCACTCTTCGTCAGGCCTTTGCATCCTTTCTTATATCCTTCACTATTGAAGATGGCTTCTGTTGTGTAATGCAGGAACACGGCTTCCTTTTCCATCTTGTCTATAATGGTGACACCAGGTGGCCTCTGGGTCTGCAACTCTTCTATCACCATCTAGGTCATTCTGCGGCCTGCCAGTTAGGCTCCATAGTCATCTATCCCTTCTTGTTTGTAGGACTTTTATTTTTTTGGACAGAGCAAGTTAACACTTAAGTTTTATCTCATTTTTATTTGGAAACTTTAAAGTACTTCTTGTCTGTTACCAAATTTAGAAATGTGGCCCTTTCAGGCTGGAGTGATAGTCCAGCAGATGAGGCACTTGCCTTGTACATGGCTGACCTGGGTTGATCACAGACATCCCATATGCCCCCCCTCCCCAAGTATCTCCAGGTGTAATTCCTGAGTGCAGAGCCAGGGGTGACCCCTGAGCATTGCTGGATGTGGCTGAACCCTGACCACCTCCACGCCACCAGATAGAAATATGGCCCTTTATTTATCAATTAATGAATGTTGTATTTAAGACATAAGGAATATTAAGGTGCCTGGAATATGACCCCTGTTCCAAAAAACTCACAGTTTCCTGGGGATACTATTACTATCCTAGCTTTTTTACTGTGGAATATAATGCAAATATATTTTTTATCTTTGCAAGAGGACAGGTAATGGGTGGGAAATTGAAGAGTAATAAGGTAATTCTTAAGGCGTCAGTGAAGTAACCTGAAGAAGGTGGAGTGGACCTCCCAGCAGAATAAGAGAAGAGGGTTGAGTAGATTGGTCTCAAATAATATGAAGGAAGATGTCTAAGAGTGGTGGAATCCAGCTCATGTGCTGAAGGATGCTTCTGGTCAGACTAATGGGGGCTGGAGAGAATGAGAAAGGGAAGCCAGGATTGTCTTAGCCAGCAAGAAAAACTATAGGCTGAGACCATGGAAGATTTCCATGTGCCTATTTTTTGTTCTATGACACTTTTGCTAGTTTTAAATATATCTCTTGAGTACAGTTTTCTTTCTGTTCTTTGCAAGCATGGAACCCATTCATACCTAATAACAGAAGCTAATTTTCTTATCTGGAGAAAAAAAGCACTTGTATGTGATATTTAAATAATAACATAATTTTGAAGTGTTGCAGGTGTGCCTGCACCTGGCTTCATCAGCAGGTGGCAGATAAGAGACAGGCTTGTCTACACCCAGGGCTCTGCCCCGTGAGCCCTGGATGGTTGATGGTCTGACATAGAAAAAGATTGTGTCTCCTGGGATGAACCCAGAGGCCACAGCAGAGCCTGGCAAGCTACCCTTGGTGTATTCGACATGCCAAAAACAGTAACAATAATGGACCTCATTCCTAATGAATGTAGGTGTTACTGGTGCCTACTCGAGACAAATCGATGAACAATGGGAAGATAAGTGATCAATGAAAATAATTTCTGATCTCAGGATAGATGAGAACTGTCATCTGGGAGTAGTACCCTGGGCCTGTCCACATTTTTGACAGCAAGTGAATATTCCAGGAAAGTGATAAAAAATAAGGGGCCTTCCCTCATTACTCTTTTCCACTTTCTTGTTGCTGCAGTTTGTCACCCAGTTTTCCAAAGGACACAATACTGAAATTCAGAGAGAAGGCGGTTAGAACAGCCTTCTAGTAGACCCATGGACCTAAGACTAAAGTGTGCGACTCATCTTAGCCAGGTATTTTTAAGAAGGGTAGAAAAATAACTTTAAAGAACTTTTTAGTGGTAGAAAAGAAAAGTCAGAATGTCCTATAATTTTTTAACTTAGTAAAATGTACTTTTAACTCTAGAAATAGTTTTATATAAAACTAAACAAACCAAAAAAGAAACAAAGTCCACTATGTGGACTTTGTATATCCACATATACACGGTCAGGGTTATAAGCAAGCATGCCTCATTCTTAGATTTTTTTTGGTATAATGAGCATTTTTAGATACATTTATTCATTTTTTTCTTTTTTTATTAATTTTTTATTAATTTTAACTTCTGAAAAAAATTTTCTGACAAATATTTTGGAACTATTAATATTAATGCATATTTAGTTGACATAAATAGGGGATGAATTCTTTCATCCATGAATCATCTTTTTTTTTTAAACCTGAGATATTTAGAACTTTATTCCAAGAGGGAGGGACACAGCATGTTGCTCTGTGATGACGGTGTGTAGTGCTTAGGCACTTCTCTCATGTTTCAGTGCACCACACAGTACCAGTGATCAGACCCAGGGCTCCAACTGCAAACCAAGGACTCTGACCTCTGAGCTATCTGATTAGCTTTCCATCACTGTTTGGGGTAAGCATTGCTTGCTTTTTTTAGGGATGCAGGTTCGTTTCCATGAACAATGCAAAGGTCATGTGGATTAAATGATACCACTCTACTTTTAAAATTTTATAGCCCGCAAAGTCATTATCAAGGAAACACTCAAATCCCATGTGTGTGGCTTTGAGTCATGACTCATCTTTATTACAGTTCAAGTATATACTGAGATTTTTTTTGTATTTCTCAATTCACTAAACTTATGTAAAGGATAAAAATAAGATTAATTTGACTTTCCATAAAGACTATCATGAGGATTTCCCCTTTTTATTAAATATTTTATTATACCACCGTGAGATATACAATTACAATGTTGTTTATGTTTAGAGGTTCTGTCACATAGTATTCCAGCACCCGCCCTCCACCAGTGCCCATTTCCCACCACCAATGTCCCCCAATTCCCTCCCCCCTCCCATAGCCTGCCTTTATGGTTCTTTATCTCTTTTCTCTCTCTCTCTTTTTTTCCTTCTCTAACACATTGTGGGTTGCACTACATACACTTAGAAGCCATCATAAGGATTTTTTTAAATTTAAAGACCGATGGGTAGTATTGGTTCTGATAATTTTTTTTGGGGGTATGTGTTTTCTTCTTCTATCTCCATCTTTTTTTAAAAGTATTTTTATTATACCACCGTGAGATATACAAATAAAAAGATATACAATTGAAAAGTTCATGTTTGGGTTTTGGTCATACAGTGTTCCAGCACCCGTCCCTCCACCAGTGCCCATCTCCCACCACCAACATCCCCAGTTCCCCTCCCCTTCCCCAGCCCACCTCCATGGCAGGTTCTTTATTTCTTTCCCTTTCTCTCTCTTTCTCTTTTCCTTCCCCTCCAGACTATGGATTACAGAACATACATTAAAAGGTTGTCATGTGTATCCCCCTGCCTCTATTTAATGCTCAGTTCCAGGTTGGCACTAGTACCCTCGACAATTATTAGCACCCTGTTCCATTTTCTGTCTTACCTAACCTCTGACTCCCACACGTTTGGGATAATTTCCACCTTTGACAAGACCTCCCGATATATGCTTCACTTGACCTTGGATATTGGTATCATAATATGTACATATATATTTATGCCATGCAAATAAATGCAGTCATTCTGTATCTGTCTCTCTCCTTCTGGCTAATTTCACTCAACATAATCTTCTCCATGTCCATCCATTTATAGGCAAATTTTATAACTTCATTTTTCCTAACAGCTGCATAGTATTCCATTGTGTAGATGTACCAGAGCTTCTTTATCCAGTCATCGATTTTCGGGCACTCTGGTTGCTTCCAGATTCTGGCTATTGTGAATAATGCTGCTATGAACATAAAAGTAGGGATGGTGTTTCCGCTGCATATTTTTGGTTTCCCAGAGTAGATTCCCAGGAGTGGTATGGCTGGGTCAAATGGGAGTTCAATTTCTAGTCTTTGGAGGAAAGTCCATATTGTTTTCCAGAAAGGCTGTACCAGCCGGCATTCCCACCAACAATGGATGAGTGTCCCCTTTTCCCCACATCCACGCCAGCACTTGTTGTTCTTGCTCTTTTGAATATGTGCCAGTCTCTGTGGTGTAAAGTGGTATCTCATTGTTGTTTTGATTTGCATCTCTCTGATGATTAGTGATGATGAGCATTTTTTCATATGTTTTTTGGCCATTCGAATTTCTTCCTTGCTGAAGTTTGTCATGACAATATGGGAACCTTAAGTGAATCAAATGTTAGGTTTATCGCCCTCTTGTGGCAATTTGTAAAAAATGGCTGTTAAATATGTTTTTATATCTTGTTTTAATGTAGTCTTTTAATACTGTAGTTCCATTGTCCTGTGACAACATAGTTGTAACTACAGTTCAGAAATCTAAGAAAGGTTTTGAAAATTTTTGTTTTTTCATGAATGCTCCAGCGGATCAGCGCTTAGCAAACACGTAGAATTGTGTTATAGGGTGAAATAAAAGACCACAATTAGATCCTGTTGATATAAAGCTGACAACAGTCAGGATAAGGGGATCCTCCTGCTTAAGAAAAAGTCAGCAGAGATCCTCCATGCTTAGCAATATATGTCGTGTGTTTCTGTGTGCTCTGGGAGGTGCTGGGTTGGGCTATGAACTAGGGTTGGAAGAGTAAACTTGACCTTCAAGTGCTGCTAATTTAAAAATGATCTGGTTCTAAAGTAGATAGTCATGCTTAACTACTTTCTTGTCCATAACAGTGGGATGTTCTACGATGGAAACCACACGTATCTCATTGAGCCAGAAGAAAATGACACTGCCCAAGTAAGATCTTCCATTCTCTTAAGGCAAATGTAAAAATTGATGCTAGGAGCTCTACTCTGCAAGCCCCACTCTTTTGTTTTTTTTTAGTTTGGAGTCAGGAGAATTAAATATATATACATATAGTAACATGAAATTTATATTGTGGGTAAAAATAAATAATTTTAGGCAATAATGTAAAATTATAGATTGAATTCATTGGAATCTTGGTTTTTTTTTTAATATTTTATTACACCGCCATGTGATATACAGTTACAAAAGATGTTCATGTTTGGGTTTCTGTCATACAGTGTTCCAGCACCCATCCCTCCACCAGTGCCCATTTCCCAAAACCAATGTCCCCACTTCCCTCCCCCTCCCTAGCCTGCCTCTATGGCAAGTTCTTTATCTCTTCTCTCTCTCTCTTTCTCTCTTCTCTTACACATTGTGGATTGCAATACATACATTTAGAGATCATCATGTATATCTTTTTTCCTATATTCAATGCTCAGTTCTAGGCTGGTATTATCACTTTTGACAAATATTAACACACTGTTCCCTTCTCTGTCTTACCTAACCACTAATTCCCACATGTTTGTGGTAGATTCCACCTTTTTTTTTAATTGAAAGATGCTCATGTAGAGTTTTGGTTCTACAGTATTCCAACACGCACCCTCCGCCCAAACCCATCTCCCATCACCAATGTCCCCACCTCCCTCCCCCCTCCCGCACCTCGACCACTTGGCGGGTTCTGTATGTCATTTCTTTCCTCTTTATATCTTCCTCCCAACAAACTTTCCTGCTCTTCGTGGGATGCAGTGCATTAAAAGACATTACTGTTTCACTATTTTAGTGGACCGTGCGGCCGAACTGGCTTTGCTCTGTTGATCTGGTCGTGAGGCAGTTTTTGCAGCGTCCGGACAGCAAAAATGGTGGCTAGTGTGATGGGCGAGTCTCATCCGGCTGCTTCCGGGACCCCCCAGAGGCGACGGGCCCACTCCCAAAACCCATCTGCCCTCCTCGGGGTTCCATGGTCAGCTAGGCCTGGCGCGAGCCGAGCGCCAGCCCCCCCCAGCCGTCCGTGAGGCCCTGTGCTGGCCGTGGGCAGCTCCCGGCAGGGCCACCAGGCTCGACAAGATGGAGGGGGAAGGGACGACCACGCCTCCATCTGACGACTTCCCAGTGATTCCCGCCTCTTGGAGCCGCCTACCTGGGCTCGAACTGGCTTTGCTCTGTTGATCTGGTCGTGAGGCAGTTTTGCAGCGTCCGGACAGCAAAAATGGTGGCTAGTGTGATGGGCGAGTCTCATCCGGCTGCTTCCGGGACCCCCAGAGGCGACGGGCCCAATCTTGGTTTTTTTTTTTTTTAATAACCTTTCCCTCATGTCAGAGAAAGCTTCTTTCTGAGTTGCTCTGAACTTTCAATTTTTTTTCACGACCAGGGTGTGCTGTGTGTTCCTTAGTTTGCTCAGGTGGCCATTGCAAAACACTGGGCGACTGTATAGATCAGATGCTCATTTTCTCATAGTGCTAATGGCAGGGAGTGCATGATCAGCGAGTCAGAATCTTGATGAAGGTCTCCATGAAGGTGACACTGTCATTCCTCCCTGAGAGATGACCCCCCCCCCTATGACCTATTGTGATCTTTATTCCTCACTTTCAGGCCTGTCTCCAAATGCAGGATCAGGGCTGGAGTGATAGTATAGAGTCAGGTGCTTGCCTTGTACCTAGCAGATCTGATAGCAGTTTAATTCCTGGTACCACATATGTTCCCCTGAGCACAGAACCAGGAGCAAGCTCTGAACACTACTGGGTATGACTCCTAAAACAAAGTAGCCAACATTCACAAAGGAAGTTACATTGGAAGCTAGAGTGTCAGCATTTGAATTTGGAAAGGGAATATAAACATTCATTCCAGACTAGATGAAAGCCTTACACATGATTTTGTTTATTCCCTATTTCTCCATGATTCAAGATTTTTGAAATTGTCTATTGTTTAAAGACCCTGTATTGAGGTTTGGAAAAAAAAAAGAAATTTTCTTAATTTTCTTCTTCGTTTTAGTTAAAAATCATTTTCCACATATTAGAATTGAATTGATATACCGAATCACAGAAAAATACCATATATATCTAGACTAGCTAGCTTTGTGTACACAAAAATACTTTTCCTTGTGTTTTGGAATATTTGCTAGATATTTAGGGGAGACAAATAACTTTATTTTTCAAAAATTTTTTTTATTATACCACCGTGAGACATACAATTACAAAGGTGTTCATAATTGGTTCTTGGTAATACAGTATTCCAGCACCCATCCCTCCACCAGTGCCCCATTTCCACCACCAATGTACCCCACCCCCTCCGCCCACCCCCAGGCTGCCTCAACAGCAGGTAGCCCTGTTTCCTCTGTTTCTTTCTCTCTCTCTCTGTCTCTGTCTCTGCATCTCTCTCCTCTCTTAGGGAGACAAATAACTTTAAAAAGGCTATTCTTGTTACCTAGAGATGATCTTACTGTGAATTATTTTTTAGGTGACTTCTGCCAGTTATGTCACTTTGACTCAGTGACATTTTTACACTAAACTTCGTGAACTTTGACTATGTAATGTATTACCTGCCATAATAATTGAATAAAGTCTAAGAATTCGTTGAATTTTTTTAGATGAAGGCAGTTTTTACTCCTTTGGATTGTCACAGAAAAAAGTATGCTAGTAGAGTTTTGGCAGGTTCCATTTTTGGACATCTGCTTGTAACAGTCCTCTGGTCCCCAATACCAGAAAAATATTTCTGCTGTGTTTGCTTGCAAAGCTATCCTGAGCTCTTATAGGAGGACAGGAACCCATAGAAAGGATTCGGTCACACAAAACATTAACTTCCTTTCCCAGATGTCTTCTTTCTCCTTGGGGCTGTAGGCGCATTTGTTTAGTTTCCATTATCATGATGTGGATTTCATGAAGGCATTCTGCTTCTAACAGGCTCTCACTGTTAGAAGGGCAAGAAAGAATATGCATGAACAGAGGGGTTGTGTGATGGTGTGTAACCTTCCCAAACCCTGGGGAGTGCTCATTATTGTGGGGTTCTCTGTTTCTGCAGCTCTGGCTACCTGAGGCTAGAGATACTTGGTGCTTAATCTCATTTATTTTTGTTATTTCAGGAGGAGTTCCGTTTTCATTCAGTTTATAAATCCAGACTCTTTGAATTTCCCTTGGATGATCTTCCATCTGGTATGCTATTCCTAGAGGGAGTAAGATATCTTATCATTTATTTTAATGCTTTGTAGCTAACACACACATATGTATGTAGTATGTAGAATATCGTTATCCTGTTACCACTTATGGTAATTTTATAAGGAAACCAAGTGACATCAAGAGGGAGAATTAGATGCAAACTGACTTCATTTTTCATAGTAAGCAAATTTGGAGACAAATTGAGTATGCTAAAGAAAACTTTTTAAATGTCAGATTTGATTTAAGGCATTATAGGAGAACTGATGTTAGCACAAAATTTGTCTATATACAGTATAAAAATTCACTTTTATTGAAATACTGGCTTTGTATCCACAAGGATGAACTCTGTCATTGTCCCATTTGTTTTCTTTATCACTCTTTTTGTCCTTGCATTTTTAACAGCTAGAAGAGATCACTAGATCTCTTCTAGTTGTTAAATACAAAGCCTGAGAGAGGCAATAGCTCAACCACTAGAGCCAGAGCAATAGCTCAGTGGACTAGAGATCATACTTTGCATGTGGGAATTTGGGGTACCCAAGAACCACTGGAGTGATCCCCAAGCACTGAACCAAGAGTAGTCTCTGAACACTATTGGGTGTGGCTGAGAAAACCATTACCTTTTTATGTGTGTTTATATGTGAAATGAGCAGTTTCCTCTTATGTATTTTTGCAGGTCCATTTGTTTATAGGTGTTGATTTGAGACTTGTATGTAAATCTCCATATGCAATGAAGGGCAGAGTGCTCTGTTGTGGCTCAGTAGTGGAGTAACAGTTTCTCAGTTGTCCTTGGCTGTTCTGGACTCATTCATGTTCTCCTGGAAACAGGGACTCTCTGAACTCATAATGCATTTTAGTGTTTAATCTTGTTCTAATCTTTGCAATGACTCTATAAGATCCATCTTACTATTTACATTTAAAAATGAAAAAGACGGGAGTTCTTCTACTTGGTTATGCCCAGGGTTACATAGCAAGTAAGGGACTGAATATAGGCTGGTAGAAACACCGGGGAAAAGGAAACATTACTAAGTTGAAAGCAAATTCCACACCACCTCTTAGAAAAGTCACTGAGCAGTTGACCTTGCCTCTTCATTTGACAATGAAACAACTACTTCCTAATGTCACTTCCTCTTGGAACTAAGTTGAGAACTCCTGTGTCTTCTGCAGTAACTGAAGAGTCCCTCCCATTTTTTTTCCTGATACCCAAGGGATGAAAGACTATTTCAGAAACTCTGAAAATGAGCTTTATATACACCTCTGTACATAGATACTTTAGACTACTTCTTTAGTTATCTTATGAAATATTTGATAATCCCTATTGTGAGAGGAAAAGAAATCATGGCTAGCATTTTGAGAATAAAGTTGCAATATGATCGATAATACTGGAGGCGATAAATGTTAATTAATAGTTAAAATAACAAGGATTACCCTTTAGGATTTCATTGTAAGTTTTCTATAATATAATTTTATGTATTGCAAAACTTTATTCCGGATTTCTTTTTAGTAAAAAATTTAGGGGGGGTGATTTAAAAAATTTAGTGTTATTAAATATTTCTTTTTGAACATATTCTTTGGAAACTCAATTCTATCTCTCTTAGTTTACCATTTTTTTTTTAGAAGTTGGTTTTAGCAAAATTATCTTCAAAATTACTTGTTATTTGTCTCCAAGATACATAGAATTAGTGACAAATTATGAGGCAAACAGAAAAAAAGGCACATTAATGTCAAAGTTAATTTTATAAAATAAATTCAAAAGTAAAGTTATCTTAAGTTTAATACCCTTTTCCCTGTGTCATGGATTATAAGCACCTTTGTCTTGTTATATGTTAAATGTTTTCCAGAGAGAGACTATGATCAAGGTTTTTCTAGATTTGTTTGACTTAAAGACCTTTTTGTTTTCTATGACATGTTTCTCAGGACTAGAGTTCTTAAGAATGTATTTTGAGAAAGTCTTAGTTATTTGCTATGGATGTCTTATCATTGAATGTTTTTATAAAGAATTTATGATATCACCATGAGATATACAATTAGAAAACTGTTCATGATTAGGTTTCAGTCACAGAGTTCCAGCACCCCCTACCAGTGCCCATTTCCCACCATCAATGTCCTCAATTCCCTCCCCCTTCCCCAGCCTGCCTCTGCTGGCTAGGCACTTTGCCTCTTTTCTCTCTCTCTCCTCTCTCTCTCTCTCTCTCTCCCTCTCTCTCTCTCTCCTCTCTCTCTCTCTTCACTTACAGTGCATACATTTAGAGGCTATCATGTATGTCTCTTTGCCTACCTTCAATGCTCAGTTCTAGGCTGGTATTATCATTTCCCACAGTTATTAGCACACTGGTGCGCTTTTCTGTCTTACCTAACCTTTGACTCCCACACACTGAGGTAGATTCCATCCACTGACAAGTCCCTCCTGATCCATGTTTTGCCTAGCCTTGGATATTTGAATGCTTTTTAAATGTTGTAATGAGATACACATATCTGGTGTATGTGAATAGATCCATTTTGACATATACAAAGTACCCTACTGAGTGGTGGAACATCCTCATTAGCCCAACCATTAACCTCTGCCTATTACCAGTCAGTGCCTCATATTTGGATATATATTTTGTGACTTGTCATAGATTAGTGGGTGGTGCTCAAACAATCCAGGGCATAGTAGTTAACCTCAGACACAATGGGTTTCTTTCGTCATTTAAGGAAGGTAGATTTCCTGGGATTCACTGAGGTAATTTTGTTCCTGAAAAGGAGACAGTGGGTCAAGTTGAAAACCTCTGGTTTGATCTGCTAAAGCTCTTCATATAAATGGAATTATGCATTATGTACAACTCCTTGTGCAGCCATATGAGATTTATATTTATAACTATGTAAGTATATCATTACAATAATAATAATAATACTTCCATATAATTGATTAAAATTGTAGAATTCATACTAGAAAGGCTTAGTAAAACTTGGATCACCTTATGTGTAAAAATATGGCGAAATATCTATTCAGTTTATTTTAAATTTTCTTTCAGAATTCCAACAAGCCAACATCACTCCACCAAAATTTATTTTGAAGCCAAGGCCTAACAGGACTAAACGACAGGTGTGTTGTCACAAGTATATATACCAAGGATATGCTTTAAAAATACTTGTCAATATACTCTAAGTCTCTGAGTTCAGGCATTTATCAGAGTGCGGAAAAACAGGAAGGGTGGCATAATATAGGGAGCAGTGATAGCGGGCTGTATTTACTTCAGGAATCAGACAGTGGTGGTAATAGGATCAAGCGCCCTCATACAGCATCTCAGATCTTTTCTTCCAGAGACACTGATTCTTTGCATGTTTGTTACCACATCAGGAGGTTATCTACAGAGGATTTGTCCATATACTATATATAGCTTCTTATATATACTCTTCTAAGAGTGAATTTATCGGGGTTTAAAGCCACAAAGTGCTCCCCTTAAGTTCCTTTGGAATCTGACATTTACTAGGATGTGAGCTTTTTGAATGATCTTGGACTCGTAATAATAACCAGGGATCCTTTAAGCCACAAGGTAGATACTGTTATCCTTCTTTTCACAGGAAAGGGTCTCTGGAATATGAAAATCTCTTTGTTGAGAATCCTAAAACTGGTAAATTGTTTAGGCGGAATAAACATTCTGCTTAAGAGAAGTAGATATTCTACAGAGTTTGGTGGTGGGAGTGTCTGTAGCATGTGTGTAGCATAAAGCACATGGGATGACGACTAATGAGAAGATGGTCACGTGTAACACCGTGCATTTTAAACCTGTTACCACATTCTACCAGGGTGGCCGTATTGGCCTAAGTACCGTTGGACTGGGCAGGCTGGTTGAACACGTATCACCAGGAGTTACTCCTGGTGATAGAAAAATAGGTTTAAATACTTAACAGTCTTTTATGATATGTCCAAACTGTTTTTTGACTTACAATTCCAAGTCTTCCCTGAGTACTCTTTAGGAGCCCCCCTTCAAAAACAAACAAAAACACATAGCAAGAAAGAAATGGAACTCCACTGTGGTCAAGCCGTAAGGGAACTATGTATCTTCTTTATAAAGTATTTTAAATGAGATGTATAGACATATTCAAGTGCGAATAATTCCCAGATTTTATTGAATTCTAACCATGCATGCATCTGACCCTGTTTTAAGAGTTTTTTTATTGTGTTGACTTTTGAATCTCATAATAGTGTTAAGGGTAAGGTATCTCAGCACCATTTCAACGTGACCCACAAGCGGCTACGCAGCTCATCAATAAATGCTGGATTTAGAGATGACTACAAGGAAGTATGCTACCCGCACGGCAGAGCCTGGCAAGCTACCCCTTATCGTATTTGATATGCCAGATACCAGTAACAATTATAGACCTCTTTCCCATGACCTGATGGAATGGTTTGAGGCTCTTTATGTTCCTGAGCAAGCAGATGCCCTTGGGCTCTACTAACATGAGACAGGACATATGGAATATTACTGGTGCCCGCTCAAAGCAAATCGATGATGAACGGGAAGACAGTGATACAATACAGTGATCATTATATCCCCACTTTAGTGGTAAGGACATGGCGCATATGAAGCTTAAGAAACTTGACCCACAGCTGCATAGGGTTTGCCTTAGAACAACATCCTTCAGCCTCTTTATACCTGCTAACTAGCACTTGCTTGCCAGTGCTTTCGATAGTATGGTGGGTATTTCACGGCACTCATCTCACATATTTGTATTTAATTTGTGAGAAACTTAGAAGTTCAAGATTAGACTTTTTAAATCATGATGCATAAAGTATTTTAAATTTAGCAATTATTCACTAGAATATGTCCATCAATGAGTGAATGGATCAAGAAAGTGTGTTATATATATTTATACTTATATTTTATCTCTACATGTATCCATATATGTATAGATACTCAAGGAATATTACTGAGCCTAGAAAAACAGAAGGAAATTTTGTCATTTGTGACAATTTGAATGAACCTGGAAGGAAAGAAGCCAATGCTATAAGCCAGACTTCTGGGGAAAATATCTGTAGTAACACTTATTCCATGTAATCTTACAAAATATTTACTTCAGGCTGGTGAGATATTATAAGGTTTAAGACTTGACTTGTACATTATGGTGTAAACTGGTTCATTACCTGGTATCAATTATCACTCCCTGAGTTCACTAGGAGTTTTCTGAGCAAAGTCAGGAGTTAGCTCTAAGCACTGTCTAGTGTGACCCCTTCCGATAAAAACAGACTAGAAAAGTTGGCTGTAAAGACTGTGTGTGGGAGCAGGGAGAGATATGTAAAAGGCTAACGAAAACTTCCGTAATTGAGGAGCTAATGCAGAATATATTCTAGTCTCTCACAGCCTACCCAGAGGGCTTATTCAGGTGCCATTTCTTTGCTATGTTGCGGCTTCTTCGACATCCTAATGTCGAGGAGGAAACCAAGTATATTGAACTGATGATTGTGACTGAGCCACCTCATGGTAGGATTTATTGGACTTCTTATTGTTTGGAATTGTCTCTTCCAAAGGATGAAACAGGGTTTTTCAGAAATATGGTCACAAGAAACGGGCCCATAAAGTTATAACCTGGAAAAGGTATTTATATCACCAAACATTGTATAACCCAACAACCTGTGAGAAGAAAACAGGTGTAAATACCGAACAGTGTTTGATGAGATTTCCAAATGTTTCTGACTTTACAATTGCAAAGTCTTTGTACATGTTTTGATTAATATATGGCTTAGAGGTGCTTTTTCTAAAATGTCAAGGCTTACATAAGAATGGAAGCTTCTATTTTTATATAAGAAGGTGAGCACTCAAAATGTGATATTATAGTTTGCAATATTCTGCTTTATCCTAATAAGAAAAAAGCAAACTCCCTGTTTCTATCTTACTACACACTAAACCAAATGGCAAGTTTATATATCGAAACTATGGCTATTCTTAGAATGAGAAGTGGCCAAACTTGTTGGAGCCATTTGCTCTGTCTGAGTCATGTCTACAGACAGTTCCTGTGCAGATAGTCAACACGGTGTCACTCGCTTTCCAGCTGGAAGTACATTTCAAAAAACTGTTCCAGGGATACAGAGTTTTAAACTAAAAGCATGCAGTGATGTAAAGTGCAGGATTTTACTTAATATCAGATATGAGTGCTTATATTTGCCTTCAATGATCTGTTCAAAGGAAAATGTGTTCTTTAAGATGGTGAAAGAAATATAGCATGGATTTTTTTTTTTTTTTTTTTTTTGTGGGGGTAGTAATTCTGATGATAATACAACCAGAATGGAGTGCTTCTTTATTCTGTTTAGGACTAGGAGTTTTCTTCCTGTCAATTTGGATTCAGTGGTCCTTGAGATTTAGGTACACACAATAGGAGGTTGTGGGAGGTATGTCATATGCCTGTAATGCCCATAGGCAGACATCACACAGGAAGTAAGACCATGAGGGGAGCAGTGATCCTGGGGGAATATGAGGCATGTGGTCTGTCTTACAGAGGCAGCAGCCTCAAGAAGTACCTGTTCTGATCACCTGGGAATGCTACTTTTAAGCAAAGCCTGAAATCACGGTTCTTATTTCCTGTTACAATACATTAGGCACTTGGATTGTTTCCAGCTCTTAGTTATTTATTGTGCCTAATGGTATCCCCATCACTTTTTCTTGAGGTCTGTGATTTGCAGTATTGTTAATGTAATTGTGTACGTTTTTTTAGCACCACCACCCACCATTAGGGTGTTCGTTTTCCTCTGCCAGTATCCCAGGAGCCCTTTTCACCTCCTCTCCCAAGTAAGCTGGGTTCTCTAGACCAACTGTCCAGTCATGTTGGCTTTGGTCATTTATTACCCCCTTACTATGTTTCTGTATATCCTACGTACATGAGAGATTATTCTGTAGCACTCCTTCTCCAGTCCGATTTCACCCAGCATGATATACTTGGTATCTGCCCCAAGGAAAGAAAAAACATTTGGACTTGAAAAGACATTTTTGCACTCCTATATTCATTGCAGTACTATTCACAGAAGCCAAGATCTGGAGGAAAATCATATGTTCAGAACACATAGCTAGGATAAAGCAACATTGGTCGGATGCACGGGAACTACTCTGTCGAAGAGAGGTGTCAGATTTGCAGAAATCAGGATTCACAATTTGTAGTCGAAAATTAAGAATCCTGATTTCTGACTTCCCTAAAAAGTAACATTCAAAGTGACCAGTGGGAAATCCTGGGAGACCGCCTCTCTCATTAGACAGTCAGTGCTTCTCTTCTTCCCCCCCTGTCCCTGTACCCTACCGGCAGTTCATGTCTCACTTCAGACCTCATAGCTTTGACGTACGGATGTTGTAGACATCTGAATTGATGTATCCTAGAATGTATGTTTCAAAATGGGAGGAGTTTGCTGCTTTGCAGCTGAACTACTGGCCAGCATGCTGAATGAAGTCAGTCTGGTAGGGACAGATACAAAATGTGGTCTCTCTATGTGGAATTTTAAGTACTATAGTAAGGGTGTAAACCAATGGCCAAAGGCATTGGAACAGGAGAACTGGTCTAGAGCTGAGATTATCTGATATGGTGGTGGATCAGAGGAAGTTGGGAGCATTGGTAGAGGTGGGAAGCAGACAAGATACTTTGTGATGCATGAAACTATCATTAGTACAATATTTAACTCACAGGACCTCAGCCAAAGAGGACAAACAAATACCATTAACACAAGACAGAAAACATATGGCATGTATGTCTAGCTTAAGAGCCATCTTTTGTAACCCTCGGGAATTTTGGACTCCTTAATAAA